>PISX010014958.1:0-51276 GCA_004024625.1 Mellivora capensis | reverse complement strand
TATGCTACCTAAAGCAATCTACACATTTAATGCAATCCCTATCAAAATCCCACCCATTTTTTTCAAAGAAATGGAACAAATAATCCTAAAATTTATATGGAACCAGAAAAGACCTCGAATAGCCAAAGGAATATTGAAAAAGAAAGCCAAAGTTGGTGGCATCACAATTCCGGACTTCAAGCTCTATTACAAAGCTGTCGTCATCAAGACAGTATGGTACTGGCACAAAAACAGACACATAGATCAATGGGACAGAATAGAGAGCCCAGAAACAGACCCTCAACTCTATGGTCAACTAATCTTCGATAAAGCAGGAAAGAATGTCCAATGGAAAAAAGACAGCCTTTTCAATAAATGGTGTTGGGAAAATTGGACAGCCACTTGCAGAAAAATGAAATTGGACCATTTCCTTACACCACATACGAAAATAGATTCAAAATGGATGAAGGACCTCAATGTGAGAAAGGAATCCATCAAAATCCTTGAGAAGAACGCAGGCAGCAACCTCTTCGACCTCAGCCGCAGCAACATCTTCCTAGGAACATCGCCAAAGGCAATGGAAGCGAGGGCAAAAATGAACTATTGGGATTTCATCAAGACCAAAAGCTTTTGCACAGCAAAGGAAACAGTCAACAAAACCAAAAGACAACTGACAGAATGGGAGAAGATATTTGCAAACGACATATCAGATAAAGGGCTAGTGTCCAAAACCTATAAACTTTATTTTTTTAAAAGATTAACTTTTTTTTTTTTGGAAGACAGCTCACGAGTGCAGGCTAGGGGAGGGGCAGAGAGAATCCCAGCAGACTCCCCACTGAGTGCAGAGCCTGATACAGGTCTTGTTCTCATGACTCTGAAATCATGACCTGAGGTGAAACCATGAAACAGACACTCAGCTGAATGAGCCACCCAGGCGCCCCTAATCTTTATTTTTAAAAGCACGTATTAAAAATACTTGGGAGTAGTATTTCATGAAACATTTATGAGATGTTATTCTAAAATAATTTGATTAAGAAATATGACCCTATCATGGGCTCAGACCTAATTCCTGAATAGGCAAATCCTGACAATATGGTCCCCCATGTTAGCTAGTTATTAATTTTGAGGTGACTGGTGGAACATAATTGGCAATGAGATTTAGGCAATGTTGTTGGGAATTCTTAGAAAGTTTCCCATATTTATACATAGACACACATAGGAAAAACATTAGCTCTCAATTCATAAGCTATTGTCATCTCAAATTATTTGTAAAGGATCTTGCAGGCAGGTAGTATAAGCAAGCTGTAGGTATAGAATGACTATGATGAAGCACAAAATTCAGCTTCTAGAAACCAACAAAACAACCGAGTGTTAACACAGCAATAAGCACAGAGAACCATATTTGGATGGTGGAGGAAAAGACCTTCAGGAAGTTATACTACCATCTTCTCTCCTTTGTCAGGCTCCTTTCTTCAGCTGAGTTTTGGTATATCTCATTACCCATAACACAGAAGCCCAGGATCTTGTTCCAAATACTAGAAGCCATTTGAGACTTTCTAATAATAATGTGTAATAAAATGTGACATATCAATTCAATAAATTTCTCATTTTCAATCCGATGCCTTATAATATTAAATAAATAGACACAAACATGATGCCTAGTACCTTTTCCCAAATTCACAATTACCATTTTGTTTCTGTAAAACTGAAATGACATTTACCTATTTCGGAGACTTGAGATTGATAAGTCCTAACTCAGTCCTCAGAATTGAGTAGATATTTACCAATTAGAAAATTAGAGCAATATATCTGCAATATAGGATTTTGATGGTTTCCTGTGTCACATTTAGGTCTTTCATTCATTTTGAATTTCTTTTTGTGTATGGTGTAAGAAAGTGGTCTAGTTTCATTCTTTTGAATATTGTTGTCCTGCTTCTTCAAAAATTATCTGAGCATGGAGTTGTTGGTCAATTTCTGGATGAGTTGTAACAGTTTATGAAAGAAATTGTCCTTCCCTCCTGTAATATCCCCTATTTTAAGTGCACGTGAAATCTGTAAAGGAAAATTTGGAATTAAGCTTTGAAAACCTAAATTATTACTATTAGTGAAAGATCTTAAATACTAAAGTATTTGGACTGTTCAAAAAGAAATGAGACAATTTTAGACTGTGAATAAAGGATCATGCAATTCTTTGCAATTTTAGGTCAGAAAGAACAAAGAGTAAAGGCAAAGAAATTAATAATAGTTATATTACAAGAGGCCACCTGATTTTAATAACTTAGGAACTGACTTCAATGGATGTTGAATGAAAGGTCCAGATGCAAGATATAAGGTGAGCCAGTAAAACACAAGAAGAACATGGCTTAAGAATATAAACTTTGGAGAGAGAATGTCAAGATTAGACTAATTAGTGGCATGGCCCTACAACCCTACAAACATTGTTGCTTCACTTAACCAAACCAAAGTTTACAAATCTCTAAAGAGAGGATAATTGCCCTTTTTTCTGATGGTTACAAAAAGTAATCTGTGTAAGGCTTCTAGCATACTTCTTGGCACAAAGCTCAATAAATGTTAGTTATCCTTATTACTACTATGCTCTTTTTAGAGTATTCAAATTCATCTTTGCTTATGCTTTGTTCCATACAGCTAAATAGCTTGAATAAATAAAACTTGGATAAGTACTATGTTGCCCACAAAAATTTATTAGAAATCAAGTGAATATAAAGGTCAGACATGCATAATTAAATTGTATGATATGTAAATCTTAAATTTGCATACTGAAGTTCAAAAGACTGCAAATAATTTTTCTAAAATGAAAATCTCAGAAAATTTAAAAGGTCCTGAATAGATCAGTTTAGGGTACTCAAGATATCGACTTTATCACTGAGATATAAATTGAGAGTAGTTATTTTACCTTATGGTGCACTGGGTATTATATGTAAATAATGAATCCTGGAACACTACATCAAAAACTAATGATGTACTGCATGGTGACGAACATATCATAATAAAAAATATCACTTTTGCTGAAGACAATTATTTTATGAACATTTTAAATCATTTTTTAATCAAAATGCATCTTTTAAAGTTATCAGACTTCTATACTTAATCTCTACTTATAATACCAGACATTTGAGGAGATCTACACTGATGAATACATTAAATAGTGATACATTTTTAGAATGTTTTAACAAAAAATAAATGTATAAAATGTATAGAAATTTGGGGGTGCCTGAGTGACTCAGTTTGTTAAGCAACTGCATTTGGCTCAGGCCATGATCCCAGAGTTCTGGGATAGAGCCCCTCATTGGCTCCCTGCTATGGGGGGCCTGTTTCTCCCTCTGCCACTCCCACTGCTTGTGCTCTCCTGCTCTCTCTCTGTCAAATAAATAAAACAAAAAATATCTTTTAAAAAGAATGTATAGAAATTTCTTTGGTTTCCAGATTTTCTCTGGGATTATATCAGAAAGTGGTTTAAAATTCACGTGTGATATCTTAATTTGGTAGGAAATGCTTCCTTGTTGCTATATAGTTGATAGTCCGCTGGAACTAAAATATTATATTCTACTTTATATTGTATCTTAAATTGTTATTAACCAAAGGAAATACCTCCTTCCTGTATTACACATTTCAGCAATAAACATATAAAAAAATCACTAAGCTCTTTCTCCTAATATATGTGTCTAATAACAGTATTGTGCCATTCTAAAAAATCATTTGTAATGAAAATGACGTGTTGGTTTCTAATTACTCTGATTATATCTCAATGACATTACATACAATTTAGGCATGTTAACAATGAGAAAAAATAAATTGCCAACAACTATTCTTCTTCCTGTGTATATTTTTCATGAATTTTAAATCTTGTTTTAAAACTTGTTTTACCCTTTCTTAGGTATACCATGTACTAGTTTTTGAGTTGTTTTCCTCATAGGTTGTAACTTTAAATGACATCTAGATTTGGTATATTCACTGCTTTCAATGACAATATTTAGTAATTTAGCCCCGCAAAGCATTATTTTCTGTTTATTCTTGAAAGCTATTAAATTTTAAAGGGAATCACTGCTTTTTATTTAAAAATAATCCCAAAATCTTTGTAGTGAGTCCTACCCTGATATCTATTTCAACATGGTCCTAATGTTATATTACTTTTTTCAATAGTTATGATCTTGCCACTGTGTTATATGATTTATTACTGGAGCCATCCTGGATTACTTGTAGAATATAAAACTAAATTTTCAATTGCTTAAAACATCAAAATTTTATTTTTGTTCAGTGGATATGCACATGGTTTGGCACAGAGACCTGATCATCACTGTCTTCCAGAGACCTTGGCTAACAGAGCCTACAACATGACACATGTTTTCATGATATCAGATGCAAAAAAAAGGAGAATGTGATGACTGATTCTAAAATCTTCTTCCTAAATACTTCACATATATATGAATATATATATGAATATATATATGTGAACACAAAACTTCCTCAAAAAAGCAATGCCCATGTGCCAGTGAAAGAAGAGTTATCTCAGACTGTCTCCAGAAGGAAAGAATAGGACATTTATGAGTAGCTTTAATGATGATCACACTTCAGGTCAACAATACTCATATCAAGCTTATATTCCTTTCCGTGCACAAAATATAACTATCCTCTTTTTACAGAAAAGAAACTAAAATGTCCCATCTAATAACAGCCTAAAATTTCAAAGCTCAGATGTGATATTTCTTGGTTCAGAGAACTGCTAATTTAAAAGGTATTTTTTTGTCACTTTATACTGGTATTAATATTGGACAGAGTTGGTATAATAAACATCCTTATGATAAACAGGAAAAAAATAAATAAATAAAATAGAGTCATAGCAGCCATTTGTCTGTAGCTTTGTTAAATCTCACTGGGCTGACATTGTGGTGGGGTCCTACTCAGGGCTGGGTTCTGCCCTGATAAGGCCTGGATTCCAATTCCTTGGAAAGCTCCCTTAAGGAACTGGCTTCATTAGTGTAAGATAAATTTAGCCACACAGAATCCTACATTCAGGAATGTCCACATCCTGGTCCCAGAACATCTGCACAAATATTAACTCTCTGGAAGAACAGAAGTTGCTGACTCTCAAGCAGTAAACTTTGTCAATAAATTGTTATAAAACTAAAGTACAGACATGGTCAAATAAAGACAAATCAGACTTAAGAGATATTTTATTAGAAAATCCTACTGTGGGCTCCTGGTTGGCTCAGTTGGTTAAGCAACTGCCTTTTTGCTTAGGTCAGGATCCTGGAGTCCTGGGATCGAGTCCTACATCACATTCCCTGCTCAGTGGGGAGTCTGCTTCTGCCTCTGACTTCTCCCCTCATATGCTTTCTCTCTCTCTCTCTTTCAAATAAATAAATAAAATCTTTTAAAAAAAAGAAAAAAGAAAAAGAAAATCCTACTGCAATATAAAGGGTCCTCCAACCTCAGACTCTACAAGCAACTCAAAAATCAAACAGGGGGAAAAAGAAAGCTTTATGTTAGAAGGGGTAAGCAGGGTGAACACAAACTTTTCAAAGGATCATGGCAAGAGAGGGGAGTGAGCAGATAACATGATCCAGATGGTTTGCTAGGAAATACGTATTTATGTAATTCAAATGAACTATTATGGGAAGATGTTTGCTTATATAAGCTTGAGGGTGAGCCAAGTTGAGATTCACGTGAGGAGGAGACAATCCTGACTGAAGTTTGGTCAAGTCAAGTCAGTTTGTGACTAATGGGCAACTGTGTGCACTTGTTGTTTAAGACAAAGCAGGTCTTTAAACACAATTAGGGATAAATTATGAGTTACTGTAAGGTTAAAGCTGGCCAAAGTAGTGTTCATGGTGGAATGGACTTCATAGTCTCCTTGGCCTTGAAAGACTAGCTGTATCGTCTTTTAACATGCTGTCAGACCGACTGCTGGAGATCAGGTACTTGATGAGAGTATGCCTAGGAATATATAAAAAATAACATATATATCCAAAGGACACATAGTGATTCGAAGGGGCACCTGAACCCCAATGTTTATAGCAGCAATGTCCTCAATAACCAAAATATGGAAAGAGCCCAGATGTCCATCAACAAATGAATGGATAAAGAAGAGGTGGGATATACATACAAGGGAATATTACTCAGCCATCAAAAACAAAATCTAACTGGGGGTGCCTGTGTGGCTCAGTTGGTTAAGCAACTGCCTTTAGCTCAGATCATGATCTGGGAATCCCAGGATCGAGTCCCACATCAGGTTCCCTGCTCAGAACGGAGTCTGCTTCTCCCTCTAACCCTCCCTCCTCTCATGCTCTCTTTCTCTCCCTCTCAAATAAATAAATAAAATCTTAAAAAAAAAAAAGAAATCTTACGATTTGCAATGACGTGGATGGAACTAGAGGGTATTATGCTAAGTGAAATGAGTCAATCAGAGGAAGACAATTATATGATTTCACTCATATGTGGAATTTAAGGAACAAAACAGAGGATCATAGGGGAAGGGAGGGAAAAAATAAAATAAGACAAAATCAGAGAGGGAGATAAACCATAAGACTCTTAACTATAGGAAACAAACTGAGGGTTGTGGGAGAGGAGGGAGGTGGGGAGATGGGGTAATTAGATGATGGGCATTAAGGAGGGCACCTGATGTAATGAACACTGGGCATAACATGCAAATGATGAATAACTGAACTCGACCTATGAAACTAATAATGCACCATCCGTAAATTAATTGAATTTAAATTAAAAAAAAAAATAATAATTGGAGAGGTTGAGTAAGGAAATGAAACAGATTTCTGAGGTTTGAACAGTGCCACTAGGATGATTCCAGGACACTGGGACCACAACATCCTTAAATTGTAGAGTGCAGGGGTGCATGGGTGGCTCCGTGGGTTAAAGCCTCTGCCTTCGGCTCAGGTCATGATCCCAGGGTCCTGGGATTGAGCCCCACATCGGGCTCTCTGCTCACCAGGGAGCCTGTTTCCCTTCCTCTCTCTCTGCCTGCCTCTCTGCCTACTTGTGGTCTCTGTCAAATAAATAAATAAAATATTTTTTAAAAAATTGTAGAGTGCAGTAAATAGTGGAAATATAATTTCTCAGTTTTCTTTTTGAATAGTTTTGGCTATGGTATAGACACCTGAAAAGCCACAGGGAACTTACGCACAATAGTCATTTTTAGCCCATGTGCAAGCAGTCCCTCTAAGAGCTAGAATAATACCTAAAGGTAGATGATTGTAGACCACCTACTGTAGTCACTGTGGCTTTCTGGCAATGATGGTGGTTTTGATAAAACTGTCCATAGTCCTAGTTATTTCCTGGAGTAGAGCATGGACAATGCAGGACTTCCCGTGAACTCCCTGAGTGCAACATGTGGCTGCTGCTCCAAGCATGAATACACTATCTGAAGCAATATTAATATCATTCAGGTTTACTTCCAACCTTTTAGCCTCTTCTAAACCTTGTTAAAAATCTAGTTAAAAAAGGATAGTCTTAATATCCTTCCGGGACTAGGAGTTTACATCCAGTAAAGATGCTTTCTCACCAGCGCTGTTTCTTAAAGGCCAGTCCATGGCAACTGCCTTCACCTTCTGCGCACATAGTTGACAAAAGGCATGTGTCTTCCTGAATCAAGATGTTAGTTTGAAGTTGCCTGCTGCCTACCCAGACTATTTTCTCCGAATCCAGTTTATGGCACGTTCCTTAGGCTTTCCCACACACTTTTACAGATGTGACTGGCAAGATGGTTTCTCTGCGGAGTTCTGTCTTTGAGCTGTGTGTACAGTCCAGCTGTGATAGTTTTTTTTTTTTTTTAAGGCCTTCTGGATTATCTAGTGCTTAGAAAACTCAAATTCAAAGTAATAGGATAGTTAAGGTGAGAAAAGAACGAAGTCTCATTAAAGATTTGAAAAGAGCTCATAAGGTTAGCTTGATAACAGGATCTAGTCCAATTAGGAGGCAGACACCAATAAGCAATATTGCCATAAATAAAATATTTCCCATTAAGTCCTATCCAGGTGAGTCATAGAAATAATTGTCCCATAGATTTGAACTTCAGAGTTTATATTAGCCTTTTTTTTAAGATTTTATCTATTTATTTGACAGACAGAGATCACAAGCAGGCAGAGAGGCAGGCAGAGAGAGAGGAGGAAGCAGGCTCCCCGCTGAGCAGAGAGCCCGATCCGGGGCTCAATCCCAGGACCCTGAGATTATGACCTGAGCGGAAGGCAGAGGCTTTAACCCACTGAGCCACCCAGGCGCCCCTATATTAGCCTTTTTGATGGAGACAATGTCCCATTAAACTGGGGAGAGAAAAGTTCTTGGGTTTTTGTTTAAAGGAAGATCAATCCCAAGCATAATAAATGAAATTATACTTAGGGTCATCTGGGCCTATTAGAGCATATAAGAAGGCAATGAATATGTATCCTTGACTTTCAGAATAAAAATGTAAGTATTTTTATTGTTAGAGTATGTGTAATTACAAATACTTGGGCTCATGAAAGGACCCTTGATAATGTTAGGTTGAAAACAAAGATGGCCCTTTTGGAAACATATGAAAGAAAGTTCATTTTTAAATCTAGAGAGAGAACCCAAACAACCCCTGAGTGATAAATATCTTTAAATCTGAACTAGGTATAGGAATTTGGAGGAAGCTGGAGGCTTCTAAAAGAAAATGAGTATATAACCAGAAATCAGATACAGGGTTTGAGACTGTGCTATGAATTGAGTGAGGAAATGGGAAAACAGGTTGGATGAGGTAAGGAAGGAGATAATACAAAGACTCATTATTGAAGGTTTTAGTTGCAATAGGGGTGGCAATTATGTGGATGACAAGGGTTACACTCGAGAAGGTAGAGATGGAGTATATAGAAAAGAAGGACAATAAAAGTGATGAAGATAAGAAATAAAGGAATCCTACAGGGTCTTGTTCCAACATCTTGAGGAGAAGCCAACTAACTTGTATTGCCATCTGTTTGGTCCAAAGTACGAGGGAAAATGGTATAGCTGATGGCGCCATCTTCTTCTGAGGGATCTTGACAGAGTCATGATTAAGGTCTGCAACTGGGTGCCTACCATTCAGAGTAGCTTTTGTACCTTTTTGGTAAAGATACATGCATCTAGTTTGGCCCTCCTGAAGTTTGATAGCAATGTTAGTGGTAAGAAGGATGACATAAAGGTCTTTCACACAGAGTTGAAGATTAGTCTTCAGATGATATACTCTCCAGAGAAGTAAGTTTTCAATTTGTAGGTTATACAGTGGGATAGATGGAAAGACTAGAAGAAAACAACCTCAACTCATTGATAAGAAGGGTGAATATAATTAATAAATCCCCTGAAATATTTTACGATGTCTTGACTAATCATGTTAGAATCTTCAAGAGCTCAGGAAGAAAAGAAAATTTTGAAAGATTAGCCAGTTACTATTTTATGTGGTGATATTAGTGTGACCCAGAAGAAAAAGACTGGAAGGCAATCTGAGCTAAGATTAAAATTTCAGACCAGGGGAGATTAAGTCTTCTCATCAGTTTAGCAATCTTTAATTTTAATAGTCCATGAGCTCTGTCCCATCTAATTCTAAATGATGGGATGATTTTATCTCTTGATACCTTACATCCCAATACAGCAAAATTTTTAAAAAATATTTCTTGGGTACCTTGCACAGAACTGTTGAATGCTGTAGAAGAAAAAAAAAGTTATCTAAATGTTATATAAGAGTGGAATTGCAAGGCAATACCAAAACCCTTAGATATGCATTTGATGTCTCAGCAAAATAAATTGGTTCTTTCTGTCAATTTTTATGACATGTCTATCCAGGTATATTACTGATCTTCCATGTAAGGTAGACTAGGAATTGGGAGTTAGGGTGAATGTATATGCTGAAGAAATCAGAGTATAAGCAAACAATGGCAAAATGAATAATACTGGATGTATGAACTTGAAGACATAGTATTGGAGTTTGGAACACAAAGAAATCTGGTTTTATAATTTTATTTACGACTGGCAAATCTTAGACCAATTGGTTATACTTCGTGTTGACTCCCCCACCTCTGGGTAAAATGGGTGTGTTGCAGATGCTAGAGGTGGGAACAAGAAGCCCCTTGTCAAGGAGTCTTTGAATAATAGTAATAATAATTATTATTCTTAAATAGTAATAATATTTAATATTTACTTATAAATGTATTATGATTAAATATATTAATATAATGTACAATATTTGACAGCAATTACTAATATTGTCTGAGGTGTTAAAGGGTACTGAGATAAGGTAGGGAGGTCATAGTTAAGATCTACATTCACTTCTGAGTGCTTTGCTTCCCAAATATGCCATATGTCTCTAGTTTCCATAGTCAAAGTGAGTCTGGCATGTGAATGAACATGTTCTGAATGTAGACATCGTCAAGGGCTTGGGGTAGTGTGAGAGGGGCGATAAAATGGAGGTGCTCTGTCAGAGCTCTCAGAAGGCAAGGATGAGGCTAAAATAAATTTACCCTTAGGTTTTCTTCATTTACATTTACAATTAGATTCTACATTATATGATTAATGGTTTTATATTTATCTCTGCTATGATACTTCAATAAACCATTTCAATAAGCCATTGATTTATTACTATGAATTGGAGCTTGATGCAAGATGATAGTATTAACAAACTGAAAGTTTTAACAGCGGTAATAATAGCATTTTAATGATGTGATAAAATGATAAGTGGAGACAAAATGCATTGTGTTAACATATAATAAACTATACAAAGTGGTCAACATAGTCCCAGTAATACATACACAATCTCTAGACCTCTAGTGATTTCTGTAAATGAAATTTAATGAGTGGAAATATTGACTCTTCATGCATTTTAACTTGTAAAATGTGAAAACAATGTTTTAGTTCCCATTTTCTATTTACTCTGGACATTATAAATTGCCTCTGGGATCCCTTTTTAATCACCAGATCAGATCAGTAGTCTGTGGACTCTATTTGTTAAACAGTGTTTATTAAACATGTTTTTCAAATCCCTAGTACTTTGTTGAGGTTGAATTTACCAAGGTCTCTTCCTGTTTAAACATTTTGACAGCAAAAAACAATTGTGAGTTTCGGTGATATAATCCTTAATCTGATCTACTTCAATCAAAAATGTTAAAGAATAAATTATGTACATTTGAGACAGTAACTATGTTTGTGCTTAGATCCAACTGAATAACCAATGCATATAATCTGCTTCAACAGAATTGGTTTACTTCATCTTATTGGTGAACTCTTTTCCAACAGAGCAAAACTTTTTTTTTCTTATTATTTATTTTTTAAAGATTTATTTATATATTTGAAAGAGAGAGAGAGACAGAGTTGGGGCAGGGAAGGGCAGAGGGAGAGGAAGAGATACAGTCAAACAGACTCCATGCTGAGCACAGTGTGCAACACTGGGCTCCATTCCACAATTCCCAGATCATGACCTGAGCTGAAATCAAGAGTTGGATGCTTAACTGACCAGGCACCCCGTTTGTTTATTTTAATCATAATTTAGGTCCTATTATAATCCTTACTGACTGGAAGAACAATGGATATTTTTAAAATATCTCTCAGATGAAAATGATGATGAAATATTCTAAAATAGACTAACTGAATTATCACATCAACAAAATTATCATTCATTTTCACATTACCCCATGATTTATTTTCATTACACAGTAGTTCACATACCAAGAAATATTCTCTCACAAATGAGAAATGAGTACACAAAAGGTAGAATGAAATTTAGTAGTGGAAATATTCATACAAATGTGGTAGGACAAAAACACAATGTTCACGTACAAATCTATTCTGTATATTATTGCATTTATAGTATTGCTTAAAAGAAAAATATTATCGATTATTTTTAAACAAGCCACATATTCAGATATAAAACTTATTTATGCTTTAGTTATTATCACTAGTGGAAATACTATGTCATGAACCTAATCCTTTATTTTTATTTTATTTTATTTTTATATTATATTTTATTATTTATTTATTTTATTATATTTCTTTTTGTAATTTTATTTATATTTATTTTTAAATTTGTTTTATTTCACATTTTTTGTAATTTTATTTTTTTTTCAGTGTTCCAAGATTTATTGTTTATGCACCACACTCTGTGCTCCATGCAATACTGTCCTCCGTAATATCCACCACCAGGCTCACCCAATCCCCCACCCCTTTCCCCTCCAAAACCCTCAGTTTGTTTCTCAGAGTCCACAGTCTCTCATCGTTTGTCTCCCCCACTGATTTTCCCAACTCACTTCTCTCCAACTCTCAATGTCCTCTGTGTTATTCCTTATGCTCCACAAGTGAAACCATATGATAACTGACTCTTTTTGCTTGACTTATTTCACTCAGCATAATCTTTTCCAGTCCCGTCCATGTTGAAACAAAAGTTGGGTATTCATCCTTTCTGATGGAGGGATAATATTCATTGCATATATGGATCATATCTTCTTTATCCATTCATCTGTTGAAGGGCATCTTGTCTGTTTCCACAGTTTGAAGGCTGTGGCCATTGCTGCTATGAACATTGGGGTACATATGGCCCTTCTTTTCACTACATCTGTATCTTTAGGGTAAATATCCATAGTGCAATTACAGAGTCATGAGGTAGATCTATTTTTAATTTCGTAAGGAATCTCCACAGTTTTCTAAAGTGGCTGCACCAACTTGCATTCCCACCAACAGTGTAAGAGGGTTCCCCTTTCTCCACATCCTCTCCAACATATGTTGTTTACTGTCTTATTGATTTTGGCCATTCTAGCTGGTGTAAGGTATCTCACTGTGGTTTTGATTTGAATCTCCTTGACAGCTAATGATGATGAACATTTTTTCATGTGTCTTCTTTGGAGAAGTGTCTGTTCATGTCTTCTGCCCATTTTTTGACATAATTATCTGTTTTGTGTGTGTTGAGTTTGAGGAGTTCTTTATAGATCTTGGATAACAGCCCTTTGTAGTGTCATTTGCGAATATCTTCTCCTATTCTGTGGGTTGCCTCTTTGTTTTGCTGACTGTTTCCTTTGCTGTGCAGATGTTTTGATCTTGATGAAGTCCCAAAAGTTCATTTTCGTTTTTGTTTCCTTTGCCTTTGGAGACATGTCTTGAAAGAAGTTGCTGTGGCCAATGTCAAAGAGGTTACCGCCTATGTTCTCCTCTAGGATTTTGATAGATTCCTGCCTCATATTGAGGTCTCTTATCCATTTCGAGTTTATCTTTGTGTATATTTATTTTTATGTTTAAGTAAGTCAATTTGCTATCATTGCCCAATTTTCTGTTGAATACATCTTTCCATTTTAATCTAATATTATTACATATGTATTTTCAAGTGACCACAAGTTAGGGCTATCTGAGTATTTCCTTTATCTCTTGTGGAAGTTGGAATATTATATTTATATAGTGAACAAGCTACTTCACAGTGAGTCATCCATTGTCTACACCCTTTCCGTGGCTTGTTTCATCTTTCCATTTTTCATCTTTCCACTCTTCAACCTCATTCCAAACTTTTCAAGTCCTTCTGAAGTTACTTTTGAATATTTTCTTGCTGTCACATCAAACTCAACATGTCCAAAGCTAAACTTTTTTTTTTCTCTAGCCTATGTATTTTCTGTCTTCTCTATCTTCAGAAAAGCACACTCTCCCACATACCAACCCAACTAAAACTTTCATTATAATATTCAAAAGCCATATTTCCTTTACTCCTCACAACCATTTAAAATGCTAACCATCATCTAAGCTTTCAGTGAGTTATAATCTTTTTGCTGGTGGAAGGTCTTCACTTCATATTGATGGTTGTAGCTTCACCAGGATGGTGGTAGTTGCTAAAGGTTAGGGTGGCTATGCGATTTCTTAAAATAGAAAACAATAAAGTTTGCTACATTGACTGACTCTTCCTTTCACAGTTTCTCTGTAGCATGAAATGCTGTTTGATAGCATTTTACATACTGCAGAACTTCTTTCAAATTTGAGCCCATCTTCTTGAAACATGCCACTGATTATCAACTAAAAAATGTAATATTCTAAAGCCTTCCTTGACATTTCAACAGTCTTTAGAGCTTCATCACCAGGGGTAGACTGCATCTCAAGAAACCACTTTCTTTGCTCATCTTTAAGAATACTTCATCTATTAAAATTTTAATCATGAGATTACCTCAATTCAGTCACATCTTCAGGCTTCACTTCTAATTCTAATGCCTTGCTATTTCCAACACATCTATAGTTACTCCCTCCATCAGAATCTTGAATCCCTCAAAATCATCCATGAGGGTTGGAATCTTCTTCCAAACACTGCTTTTAATGTTGACATTTTAACTTCTTCCCATGGATCATGAATGTTCTTAATGGCATCTAGAATTGTGACTCTTTACCAGAAGGTTTTCAACATACTTCACCAATATGTATCAGAGAAATCACTTTTTATGGCAGCTATAGTATGACCAAATATATTTCTTAAATAATAAGACTTAAAAGTAGAAATGTCTCCTTGATCCATGGGTTGCAGAATGGATGCTGTGTTAGCAGGCATGAAAACACCACTGACATTACTGTACATTCCAATCACACCTTGGGTGACAGGATGCATTGTCAATAAGTAGTCATAATTTAAAAATAATCTTTTTTTCTGAGTGGTAGGTTTCAACAGTAGGCCTAAACTCTTCAGCAAACCATGTAAACAGATATGCTGTCATCCATCCTTTGTTGTTCCATTTGAAGAACACAGAATAGATTTAGCATAATTCTCAAGGGCCCCAGGACTTTCACAATGGTAAGTGAACATTGGCTGCAGGTTAAAGTTATAGGCCGCATCAGCCCCTAATAAGAGCAAGCCTGTCCTTTGAAGCTTTGAAGCCAGGGATTATCTTCTCCTCTCTAGCTATGAGAGTCCTAGATGGCATCTTTCAATAGAAGTCTGTTGCATGTACTTTGAAATCTGTTGTTCACTGTAGGCACCTTCATTAATTATCTTGGGTAGATTTTCTGGATAACTTGCTGCAGCTTCTCCATCAGTACCTGCTGCACCACATTGTACTTTTCTGTTATGGAGAGAGCCTCTTTCCTCAAACCTCATGAACAATCTCTGCTCGCTTCAAACTTTTCATCTGTAGCTTGCTCATCTCACTAAGCTTTCATAGGATTGAAGACAGTTAAGGACGTGCTGCACATTAGGCTTTAATTTAAGTGGATTATAAGTCTGGTTTCAAATTCTATCCAGACCACTAAAAACTTTCGCCATCTCTAAAACTTTCCCCATCTCAGCAATAAGGTTGTCTTGCTTTCTTGTCACTTGTGTGTACACTGAAGAAGCATTTTTAATTTCCTTCAAGAACTTTTCCTTTACATTCACAATATGGCTTTTTGGCTCAAGAGGCCTAATTTTTGGCCTGTCTTCGCTTTTTGCATTCCTTCCAATTAAGTTCTCTGTCTTATATGGATGTGGTTTGTGGTGTCCCAAAACAACTGCAATGGTAACATAAAAAATAAATGACCACCATAACAAATAATAATAAAAATATTTGAAATATTGAAAGAATTACTAAGATGTAATACAGAGAGACAAAGTGAATAAATGCTGTTGGAAAAACAGCACTGACAGACTTGCTGGATGCAGGGTTACCCCAAGTCTTCAATTTGTAAAAAAATGCAATCTCAATGAAGCAAAGGAATAGAATAAGGTATGCCTGTATGAATATTCATTAATCAACTGATTAAATATTTAAAATTCAATATCACATATTTCCACCAAGAAATTTTTCACTAAAGAAAATGTTCATTCATATTTCTAGTAAATCTTAAAAATTGTTAAAATTTCCCAGCTGAATGGTCTACCACCTGTCACTTTTTAATTAACTGTAATTGAAAATAATTAATGGATATTCTTATAGAGAACATGGTGTTTTCTTCCTGTTTTGGAAACTTTCCTTGTCCTGATTATTTCAAGAATCAAATTTATATTTTTTCCTCTATAAAATAGTGAAAAAAAATTCTTACCATACCTTGTGTTAGATATTGTCAATTTAAAGAGTCATATTATATTTCTCTGATGTCATGGGTCTTTTAATCTGAAACCACCCCTTTCTTCTTCTTTTTGACTTTTTGTCTTTCCAAAATTACATATTTCAGAGGCAAACTTACTAGCTTATTTTTTATATAAAAATAAAGGATCAGATTAGGTTATTTCTCTCTGGATGCACTGTGATTTCCAGATCTTTAACTGTAAAGACAAATTTCAGATTGCAGCAATCAGTGTATTTACATGGTTTATGGTAATTGGAAATACCCCCTCCATTTCCCTCAGGCTTAATTAGGAAAAACATCAAGAAGTTTAGTGACTTTAATTAGCCAGTTATTCAGCATGTATTTTTTTCATAATTAAGCAGTTCTGCAGCTACTACTCTCATCACCACTATAATGAGGAAATAAATTATCTCTTAGAAATTGACCAGATTTAATAAGCAATTTCAATGAAAACTAGATTTATCTTGACTCCAGTAGTCAATGAGTATGACCATCTCATCTTTTCAGATTTATGGTTTCAGAGCTTCCCTAAATTGAACATAAACTACTTTAGCTGTAATAGAACAATGAATCCCTAACCTGGTAATATGAGTCTCAACTGAAGTTTGGTAAAATCTATTGAAATAGTTAATATATCACAAAGATGAATTTTTATTCAAATAGTCATAGTTCCAGAAACTTTTGATTGTCTATTTTTGTATGACAAAATATAAATATAAAATGAAGAGGGCATTAGCAATTAACTACTATTCACAATCTCAGAAGAGAAAATAGTAGGATACAATCAACTCAGATATTCAGTGACCTCAAATGAAATGAGAAAACAACCATTATCTAATTTCTAATTGTCTATACTTTAAAAAGGAATACTGATAGTTTTAATCACATGATTTCCTCGCAATTATTAATGCATGTAAAATTAATTAAAAAATCAGTCAGAGACAAAAACAAAAGCAATGCTCAAGTTAATAAAGAGAATAATTCAATCTTTTTACAGGCACTTTTACATATCTATATTAAAGTTATGAAGGTTAATTACAAAGAAAATCAAACACTAAAATATTTTTCTGCAAAAGTATGAGTCATATGTATTATAAGTATTACTACTATTGTACATTATGTCAAAATAAAAGATAACTCTTCAGTAAGTGACATTAAATGACTTAATAATGCAATACAACAGTTTAAAATATACTACCACATGTTTTTAGAATTTATGATATATGTCAAGAGCCAAATAAAATCATGGGGAGTAATCTTATACATTTAAACATACCAAAATTATCTTTAAATCTTGGAAAAATGGAACACATTTATTTTAAAAAAAAGGAAAGAAAAGAAAAAGAGACTTAATTTAAGTGGAAGTACTATGGGAATTAGATATATGTATTTACACCTCATGCCCTCCTTCCACGTTCAATGTCAATCAAATAGCTTGTCTTTGAATTTCTATCATTCTTCCATGCTTAGGCATTAAATGCTCCTCTAATTTTCAACTATGCAAGGATGGGAAACCTGACAAAAATCAATAAATAAGGTAGATTAGATATTTAGATAGTTGCCTAAACAAGGATGAATGAAATCTTTCTTGTTACAAAAGCTATCCCCTGAACTCAGCATGGTGTGCAGTGGGGAGGAAGGGGCTGGGTTACCCTGTTTTTGTAAGTGGGACTCTGGACAAGAGTTGGCTGCCAGGACTCAGAGGAAGACATCAGCACTTTTTCGGTTTCACTCTCTACTCGTCTTTTCCTCTGTATTGCCTTATTTTCAAACACAGCCACTCATCACGCCAGCCTGTGTTGAATAGATTGCAACCCCCTAAAATACTTCAGCCGTCATTTAGTCAATGTTCATGTCTTTCCAATCCATGTGTTGTTAGTAGCCCAAACTTCAGTTTTGTTATCTTTATTTTTTTTTAAGATTTTATTTATTTATTTGACAGATTGAGAGAGAGAGAGAGAGAGAGAGAGAGAGATTACAAGCAGGCAGAGCAGCAGGCAGAGAGAAAGGGAGAAGCAGGCTCCCTGCTGAGCAGAGAGCCTGATGCGGGGCTTGATCCCAGGACCCTGAGATCATGACCTGAGCCGAAGGCAGAGGCTTAACCCACTGAGCCGCCCAGGTGCCCCCAGTTTTGTTATCTTTAAATAAGAACTGTCTTTAGGATTTTTGTCCTTAAATAATAGATATCAACGTTCCACTTATTTTCCTTGCCTGAAGCTAAGTGACCGCTACTTTAGCCACTGTCATTTTTGGCCCTTTCCTCTTCCTCTTAGCTGCATCCTAAAGGTTTACTCTTTTTTCTGTTGTTTTGTTTGTTTTTAGTTTCATTGATGTAATTGACACATAACACAACACTATATTAGATTTAGGTGTATAACATGATGTTTTGATATAGATGTATTGTGAAATGACGATAATAAGTTTAGTTAACATCCATCATCTCACATAGTTACAGTTTTTTTTTTCTTGTGAAGAGAGCTATTTAGACCTACTAGGAAATTTCAAATATACAGTACAGTATTGTTAACTGTATGTACCATGTCGTATATACATCCCCCCAAATTTATTAATCTTACAACCGGACGTTCGTACCTTTGGACATCCTTTATCTATTTCATTAGGCAAGGACAAACACTGTATGTTCTCACTTACATGTGAAATCCGAAACAAAGCAAATTCATAGACACAGAAAACAGGCTGTGGCTTACTCTTTACAGTGAAGTTTTGCAGTGGTTGAGAAAACAGCTAAAATGGGTCTTAGTCATATTGCCTATTTTTTCCAGCTGCCTCACCTCTCCATTATCAACTTGAATTTTAGAAAGAGAATTCCACTTTTCAAACTCTGCAAGGTACATGACCCTCTCTCTCAAACACCTTGGCTCACTAACTTCAGGCATAGTGTCTTCTTTATAAGGGCAGAATCTGTCTCTCATTTCAAATGTGTCAGGACAATTGTTTGACTCTTTGTTACAGGTTCTTCTATTTTTTACTGAATCTCCCTGACATTTTGATATTTTTTCTGATATATCACAGCCTTTAGCATTAATAACTGTATGATCTGAACAAGAAGAAACAACAAAGTTTTCAATAGCCACATATTTTGTTATTGTTGGATTAGGATTTCTGATTTTCTACCCAGGAAAACAAAACCCTCTGGCCTCCTACTTCTAGCACAACATATTTTAGAAAATTACATAGCTCACTGCCAACAACCTAGCAACCATTACCTACTTAATGATTTCATTAGATAATCTTTCTATGTGACAAAAATCTAACAAAAAAATCAGCAAATGCAGGGATTCATTCATGAAACTGGAAGGAGAGTACTTTATCATCTTCAAATAGAGCTGAATACTAGAGCTCAAACCCAATCACCAGGACCTTGTATCTCTCATTGTGCCCTCACGTCCTTTTCCTTCTGCATTACGTTTGTTCTCAAGTGATATTTAATATGTGGGGTCAAACTACATTCTGGCTACTCTCCCCTTACAAATTATAACACTAGAAAAAAAAAACAAAATAAAACACTACATTTCTGATAACTGCATTAAAAAATTAAAAAAAAATCCACAGAGGTAGGGGGACGCCTGGGTGGCTCAGTTGGTTAAACGGCTGCCTTCAGCTCAGGTCATGATCCCAGAGTCCTGGGATCGAGGCCCACATCGGGCTCCTTGCTTGGCAGAGAGCCTGCTTCTCCCTCTGCCTCTGCCTGCCACTCTGTCTGCCTGTGCTCGCTCGCTCTCTCTGACAAATAAATAAAATCTTAAAAAAAAAAAATCCACAGAGGTAGGGCTATATTGACACAAGTCCATAACGTGTTTATCTACAGAAGAAACAAAAAAATGTCCAAGAAAGACTGTGTCCAGGATAAACCAAATAAAAAATCCTATCATATTGCAATAGTTAGAAACACTCTAGAAAACAGTATCACATTTTAAGAGTGTTAGTAACTATAACAACTGAATACAGTGGAAAGTAACAGATGGTAAGACAACCAGTAACAGTAAAACATGTAAGGAAAAGGAGAAATAGATCATAAGTTCGATGTCAGAGTTGCGTCCATGTGTCCCTGTAACTATTATAAGCAATAAGTGGAAGATTCTGTGTTATATTTCTCTAGTTTATAACAGTTGGCATATTATGTAGATGCTCAATAAATTCCTCATAAATTAATAAAAGTGGTTCACCTGCTATCAAAAAGATATAAAGAATCATTAAGAGATTTTAAATCATCTTAAAATTTACTGGACATATGACATTTAACTTGACATAAATGGAACATGTTATCTATACTTTCCTTCAGATTGGCAGAACTCTTCAAAATAAGAGAGATGAGCATATATGTGAATGTTAGTGTATTCTATTTCAAATTTCAATGATGAAAATGAATTCTAAATTTTATGGTATTCTGTTGATTTAGTGTACTGTAAAAGTCTCCACCATCCATTGCACTTTATCTGCTAACTGCTTTAATATAGCAATTAGAAGTCGATTAGAAATGTCCAGGAACAATAATACTTAAAGATCAATTAGGAACCCATGCTGCTAGAAAGATTAAATATTTACTAAAATAACAACAGCCTTGAAACTAATGGTTCAAACTTCATTACTTGAATACATTTTTTGAACTGCTATTTTCTGCCTCACTTCACTGTAATTGCAAAATGTAATAGTAGCAGTAAACGTTTCAGGCTAAAGTACATAAAAGGCACAAAGCTTTTAGGTCATAATGACACTTTAGATATTGTACATAGAATCACAAGGACTTTTTGGTACAAGTTTATAAAGGTCTGATTGTAAAGAAAGCTTTGTAATTATATTATTTAAGACTAATTATATTTAGTGCAATTGATGGAAAATAAAGTTACTGAGTTTATTTCTTCTGGGGAAAAAAAACAAATCGAAATGTGTTGAACTACACATTATGTCTTAGTAATTTACAAGGTAACAATAAAGCCACAGTTATGTGAAAATTAAGTCACAAGATTCCAAAGAAGTTGTTTGTTCTTTCACCACTGTAAATGTTTTTACTATAAAAAAGTTTTACCTATAAAGTCTGTGCATATATTGCATAGAAAATAAAAAGGCACTGGGTAGTTTTTAATAGTGACTTACAGACATTTCATAGTTATACATTTGAGGGGGAGTTTTGTTCACATACAACAAAACTGTTCCATCAATATTCTCTGAATAAGGAAGCAAAGATCACCAGGTATATAGTTGCACTGGACAACCACTTATGTGAAATGACTTCAAGAATACCAAGGTAAGTAAATACACAAACGCATAAATAAATAAAGTAAATATGTGGAGGCAGCCAGTCCTGAATAGATCTTTAGGCAGGGCCAGATCTTAGAAGGAAAATGTAGCCTTGTTTGCTGTGAGGCATAGAGGGAATACTCAGAAAAAATCTAAATAAATTGAGCATTATGCTTATCTCCTTTCCTGGTTGCTTTTGTCAGAGAGGAGGGAAGAATAAAGGTCATTTGAAGCTGTCCAACAGAAACTACACAGTTCAAAAGAATGACTATATTATTATTAATAATGTAACAGGATGATATACAAAATTGGAAAGTTATGCATACTGTGGGATATATTTATCCCATATGTTTAACTGGAATGTTATATAATTTACATATATATGAATATATATGCATTTATATATTATAATATATATTAAAAGTATGCTCTAAATATAGCATTTCTCTTAACAAAATTCATTAAAAGTAATATTCATTCAGAAAATGACACGTAGTTAGGAATTATATGTGGAATGATAAAGAAGAAAATAATATTCTAGGTCATATTTTTCTAGTAATCAAACTAAAAAATGAAAGAAATATGATAATATCATTAATTCATTCTTGCAATTTTTCCAACACATATCTATGCTCTATATATTTCAGGATAATATTTTTAAAGTTGCATTTATTTAACACATTACTAATCTGTAACAGTGTACTAGCACATGTATTAGAAATGTCTGCTCCTGAAATGAATGCACTTGAATATATACATGACCACTTCAACTCTCTGTAAAACCCACGCCATTTGGATTACTGATATAACTTGCAGACGTCCCAATATTTATTAGTCAGTCATCCATTAAAATCTATATCATTAATTACATAAATGACAGCCATTTGAAGACAAAATTGCTTATTTTACTTACACACATATTAAATGAATGTAAGCTGAATTAAAAATAAACATAAAATCTATTAAAATGGAAAAAGAGAATACAGATCATATTATTAAATTTCCTCAATACAAAATTTTTTCTTAAGACAAGAAATCCAAAAGCTATGAATAAATAATATAGACACCTGGGAAACATGTTCATCTTTTATTTGCAAAAGACATTTACAGAAATAAATGAAAATAAAAAATAATCCATAAAAACATATTTTTTTAAAGATTTATTTATTTATTTGACAGACCAAGAGAGATCACAAGTAGGCAGAGAGGCAGGCAGAGAGGGGGAAGCAGGCTCCCTGCCGAGCAGAGAGCCCCATGCGGGGCTCCATCCCAGGACCCTGGGATCATGACCTGAGCCGAAGGCAGAGGCTTTAACACACTGAGCCACCCAGGCGCCCCTCATAAAAATATTTTTAAAGCCAATCAAGATTCAAGAAATTTGTTGTTTTCTTTTCAAATGCCCTTTAGTGTGTCCTTTGAAATGCGAAATGCCGAATGAGTGATAAATTCCATTAGCAGAGATTCTTAAAATTTAATGTGTCTGTAAAGTCTTCTTCCATCTCTTCAGTTTCTTGAGGTCGAAAATCTGGAGTCATTCTTTATTCCTTTCTGTCTTTACCATGCATACCCAAATGATCATTAACTGTATTGGAACTCTCCACCTCCTCAGTGTCATCATTAAATTGGACTATTTTCTGATACTTCTCTCTCAACCACTCCAAAAGCCTCAAGTGTGCGTCTATGTATTCACTCTTGGAACTCCAGTGTATTCTCCAATAGCAACTGCCAGAATGATCTTGTTAAAATGTAAATTAGAGACAGAGTGGAATTAAATGTGGGCAGAAAATATATAACTATGCTAAATACAGTATAGCAAAAGTTTTAACTGAGGCGATATCTATGTTTAAATAGTGTGAATGAGGCTTTATAAGAGAATAGTTTGAAATGCAAAGATGAAAATGTGTTGCTGCATTTTCAGGTCCCAGATATACTGGAGGATTTTTTCTTTTTCTTTTTTCTCCTTTCAAGCATCTGGATATTAAACCTCTCTTGGCAAAGGATGTGAATAAATAGACAAGTTAACAGTTTTAAATTCCTTAGTCCCTCTGTTTTTCTTAAGCAGTAAAATAATTTGAATTTCTACAGTGAAACTGTGTTCCAGTCTTGTTACTCTAGTAATAATGGTGGGTTGCATGATAAAAAAAAATGAGAAATAATGATTTCATTTATGAGTACTTTTTGTGACTTTATACTGAATTTTTAGCCTTTACAAAGCCTTAACATATTGTGAAAGAAAAAAAAAATCTTGCTTTCAGCTTTTCCCCATCCCTTATATCATCTTTCCCATCTCAGTAAATAGCAACACTACATATTCACTTGCTCATGCCAAAAACCTAAAATTAGTTCTTGATTTATCTCTTTCTCATACCACATACTAAGCCAATCTTTCAAATTATAAATGTTATTTATAAACTCTACAGCTAATACCTGAGCCTATACCATTATCATGGTCCCTTTCTTTTGAACTAAAGGGTCACCCAAAAATCTATTTGCATTTTTTCTTTATCCCAGACTTACTTTCTTTATAGAATATATAATTATTTTGGTTACAACATATATTATAAAGTCTTAGATATTAAGCTATATTAGAATCTATAACATCACCATACACTAATTATTTCCTTGTTTCTTGATACTCCTTTCCCAAACTAAAATGAATAGGGACATTCTGATGGAGTTCTAAATCACTAAAGTAAACTTCTAAAAATATGATGAAAAATATGCCATTGGATAATTGTATGTTAAAACAAAGAGAGACCACTATATATCTACTAGAATGGCTAATTTAATTTAAAACATTGACAAGTCAGTGAAGATGATGTGGAGCACCAGGAACTCTCATTAATTGCCGGTGGGAATGTAAATAGTAAAACCAATATGGAAGATAGTTTGGTTGTTTCTTCAAAACCAAGCATATTCTTCTTTAATTATTTTTATTTATGTATTTATTTATGAGAGAGAGAGAGAGACAGATAATGACAGAGAGAGCAGGAGTGGAGAGGAGTGGGAGAAGCAAGCTCCCTGCTAAGCAGAAAGCCCCATGAGGGATTCAATCCCATGACCCTGAGATCATGACCTTAACTGAAGGTAGACTCTTAACCGACTGAGCCACCCAAGTGCCCCGAAAACCAAATATATTCTTACCAAATGACCAAGCAATTGCATTCCCTGGTATTTACTCAAAGGAGCTGAAAACTTTTGTCTACACAAAACCCTGAACATGAATATTTTAGCAGTTTTATTCAAAACTGCCAAAACTTGCAAGTAACCACTATAGGTGAATGGATAAGCAAACTGTGGTAAATCCATGCAATGAGATATTATTCAGTGATTAAAAAAAAAGAAATGAGCTTTCAATCCATGAAAAGAAATGGAGGAAAATTCACCACAATATTGCTAAGAAGCCAGCTAGATAAAACTCACACATGATTCTCTATGATATTCTTGAACAGGCAAAATTATGGAGACAGTAAAAAGATCAGTGATTGTGGTAACAGAGACGGAAAAAAGAGAGGCATGACTAGATGGAGGAAAAGATATTTTTAGAGCAGTGAAA
Organism: Mellivora capensis; assembly: GCA_004024625.1. Classification (NCBI taxonomy): domain Eukaryota; kingdom Metazoa; phylum Chordata; class Mammalia; order Carnivora; family Mustelidae; genus Mellivora; species Mellivora capensis. Next base: position 26,471 of record PISX010014958.1, on the reverse strand, counting down.
CTATTCTGTATGGTACTGGATACATACCATTACGTATTTGTCAAAACCCAGAGAACATACAATGAAAACAGTGTACCCTAATATAAACCTATAGATTTTGGTTAAAACAATGTATCAATATTGGCTTATCAACTGTAATAATTATAAGTATACTATACTAATGCAAGAGACCATTAATAGAAATTATGTGTAGGGGGAAGGAGTATATGCGGGGAGGCAGTACATCTCTAAAACTGAAACTTCTCTAATAAAATCTTAAACCAAAAACTTAAACCTTATCTTTTAAAATTTTTTAAAGATTTATTTATTTTATTTGAGGGAGAGAGAGAGAGTACAAGTGGGGAGTGGGGTAGAGGGAAATGGAAAGGAAGAGAGAATCTCTAGCAACCTTCCCGCTGGGTGTGGAGCCCAGTGAGGGGCTCCATCTCATGAACTGAGCCAAAACCAACAGTCAGATTCTTAACAGACTAAGCCACCCAGGTGCCTTAAAACTTAAACCTTATTAAGGAAAGATAAAAAAATGTGAAGAAAATATATTAATTAATGGCCCACAATAACAATGAAAAAAAAATCCACTCTGAAAAAGGGAACACTAAGTGAGCGATTCACTGAAGATAAAAAAAGCAAAACTTAAAAAAAAGATTATTAAAATTGTTTTCTCATGTCACAATCTGTTTCTTCATGTTTGAATCATAATAATTCTAGATATAAAGCATTTCATTTTTAGAGTCTGAAGCTGTACCATGAGTATTAGTAGTATATTTATAATGCTAAGGGGAATTTACAACCAAATACACATAACTTGAAAAGCAGGAAAAACTAATTAAAGAGATAAAACTTACTGTTTACTCACAAATCTGAGTTCATCTGTGAAATTAGTAAAATTAATTCTACTCTCAAAGTGTATGTAATTTTATTTTATAAAATACTTTGGCATGAATATCAGACAGTTTCTGGTATAAACTAATTATTAATATCATGATTGACTTAAATGTTGAGAACCAAGACTATATATATATATATATATATATATATATATATATGTTAGAACATGACACTTTTGTTCAAGACCTATCAAAGGCATCTTATTTCAAAGTAAATTCTACATTCACACAAATGACCCACGAAGCCCTCATGACCCAACCCCACATAGAGCTTCTGTTTTGTTCTTCCGTTCCTACCCTTCAGGTGCTATTGCTTCTTGCCAGTGTTTGAACATATCAATCAGACTTCAATCACAGGGCCTCTGAACTTGTTATTTCTTCTTCCTGGGATGATCTTCCCCAGATAATCTAATGGCATTATTCCTATTCTTCAAATTCACAAATCACACTTTATCACAAAGGCATTTTCTGACTACCATTTTCACCCAAACCACCATTATCATCCTGAGCAACTCTTATCCCAGAGGTTTTACTGACCACTCTGCATAAAATGTCAACTCCCTAGGCCATACTCTTTCCCATTTTTTTTTATTTTTGTCACTTATACAAATAATTCACTTAATGTAAAAATGAATGTCCTAAATATATTAGTTTCTATAGATGTCTATTTTCCCCATAAGAATGTAAGTTCCACAAAGGGCAAAGATGTGCTGACTTTAATTCAATGAAAACATTTTCTCTCATTATCTCTCTCTCTACACATACACACACACACACACACACACAAATGGACATGTATGCATTATAAAATTGCCATGAATTAAAATAAAGATTATATATAGAAAGCTATGCAATATATTCAAGATTTTTTGTAAGTTTGTAAAAATAATTAGCTATCAGAATTTTCTCAAATTAATATATAGTCAGTCAAATTTGCCTGAACAATTGTATTGTATGGTATCACATATAATTATTAGAATGTATCTAATTATTAGAATGTATCTAATTAATATTTTATGTTATGAAATAAAAATCATTAATGAGAGAAAGAAATTTGGTTTAAATTATATACTTATGGCTTTTCTATTAAACATCATATAGCAAATTTTTTTAGCTTTCTGATTCTCAGATTCTTAAAAATTTACTTATTTATTCGAAAGAAAGAGGGAGAGAGAGTATGAACAGGCGGAGGAGCAGAAAAGGAGAGGGAGAGAAGCAGACTCACTGCTAAACATGGAGCCTGATGCAGGGCTCAATACTGCTACCCTGAGATCATGACCTGACAACAGTTCAAGAGTAAGACACTCAACCAACTGAGCCACACAGGTGCCCCTCTAATTCTTATTTAAAATAACTGTATAATGGGGTGCCTAGGTGGCTCATTCAGTAAAGTGCCTGCCTTTGGCTCAGGTCATAATCCTCATGATCCTGGAGTCCTGGGATCCTGTCCCACATCGGGCTCCCTGCACAGTGGGGAGTCTGCTTCTCTCTCTGCCCCTCACCTTGTTTGTTCTCTCTCTCATTCTATCTCTCTCAAATAAATAAAATAAAATCTTAAATAATTGTATAAAATGGGGCTATAATGCTTAAATGAGACAATATTTATTGCCTAGTCTATATTAAGTATACAATAAATGTTAGCTGTTCTCATCATTGTAATCAATATCATATCATTATTGATATTGTAAATTTATATATATATGATTCATATTGCAATATAATCCTCATATGTACATTTTAACATTTCTTTAAATTATGTCTTTGAAAATATTCTAAGAAATAAAATTACCATATCAGATGAGTTGACGATTTTTGAAAAACATTAACAATTGTCCAAAAAATAAGTAACAATTTAGAACTAGGAATGTAAGGGTAGCTATTTCTTCACACTATTATTTGGATATCTAATTTTAAATGTTTATATGATAATACAAATAATATGTCAAGCTGTAATTTTATTTTTCCAGATAATTTATCTCTGATTATAACTTTTATATGATTTCCCTCTGGGCATATTCTTTTCTGAATTCAATCAAAACCTCATATAGTTATCTCTTAACTGTTCAAAGTGGTTAATAAGATTCTACTTTATATATTAATAAAATTAACACTTTTTTATGTCCATTATTTTATAAATGCTGATTCAGAGTTTACTGTATACTCTTTCATTTTGCTTATGATGTTTATGAAAAGTAGACTAATGAAAATCTTTTTATTAATATTCTCTATTATGGTATACTCAGAGTTTATAGAGCATGGAAATAATCTAGACCTGGGAAGCAGTATTGATTCTTGCCCATAAAATGTTTTTATTTCCTTTTTTTTGAAGAAATTATTGATATCTCTTTAAGTTCTTATAATGATTTTCAAACTATTTCTTAAAGCAATAGGAGTAATTAATATTATTCCAAAAAAATGAATTTTAGGTTAAATTATTAATCTATGAAAAGCATAAATTTTGAAAAGCATATATTAGTTTGTAACTATCTCTCAAATGCTGTATGTGCAGAAATATAGTTTATTTTAACTGTCTTTACTATAAATAGTATTAAATTCTCTCTTTGTGCCTGTCTTTCTCTCTCTCTGTATATTTATATTTTGATAGACATCAATATATCTACTAGATAGGGGTGCCTGGGTGGCTCAGTGGGTTAAAGCCTCTGCTCAGGTCATGATCCCAGGGTCCTGGGATTGAGCCCCATATCAGGCTCTCTGCTCAGCAGGGAGCCTGCTTCCTCCTCTCTCTCTCTGCTTGCCTCTCTGCCTACTTGTAATAAATAAAATAAATAAAATAAAATAAATAAAATAAACAAAATCTTTAAAACATATATATATAGACATATATACTAGATAGGTATATTAATTTATGTATCTAATATAGATATGATAGATATAGGTATCTATATTATATTACCTATATTATAGATAATATATAATGTATAAGGTGAATATAGATATGCAATGATGTTATGTATTATATATTTATATTTTACCTATAAGTATATATACTAGATATAAATACTATATAATATGGATACAAACATGTATATCATATTATATATATAGTGAGTGATTGCATAAATGACTGAACAATATTGATATTATAAAAACATAATTAGATGTTTCACTAAAGTATATAACTGAATGAAAATATAATTATCTAATAAATTCAGTTCACATGCATCAGATCTGAATTATTTGATCTGAATTTACATTGAAGATTTGAATACTTATATCTGTTAAACTGAATATTCATATATCCTCAGAATGATATTCCAGGTCAAGAATTATTTTAACTCAAAGCTTATGAATGTATGGTTTAAGGATCAGTTAATCCATCATAGGATTTTGCTTGATTTTACATGAAGTTTCTTCATTCAAATTAGGGTACTCACATTTCACATAAATTTGAGTAGAAGATCTCAAAACTCTCAGGATAAGCTTACTGGATTATTAGATTATTTGTAACTCATATTTGTGATAGAATATGATTTTGACATAGATGTATAGACTTCAATTAAGTTGTCTCCTAAGTAAAAGAAGTGTTTATTTGTGTGAGACTATTTACAAGCTAATTTACATGTGTTTTGACTGAGGTTATTTCTTGATTATGTGAATTATTCCACATTGTCCTCATGATTTTTATTCAGTGTTAGAGTTGTCCTCTGGTTGTAAAACATACTATTGTGTTTTATGGAATTAATTAGCTATTTACACTTGGTAAGGCTTGAAAAATTTCTAAGTATGGAAGGTTACTCAATACGGTTTCCATCCTAGTGGAAAATATTACAAAGAGAATGATAATGTGCTTTTGGTCACTGTAGATCAATAAATTTTAGAGTGAATGGAAAAGAAGAGAATAATGATGTTTGCCTAAGGCATTACAATATTAATCATGTTAATATACTCATTCTAAGTTAAAGAGGAGAACATAACATCCTATGATTTATAGATAAATCCCAAGTTACTAAAGCTGCATTTATAGTAGAACAGAAGTTAATATAGAAAAATAAAAATGATGTTTTTGTGACATTTAAGAAAATCTCCCATTTTAGATATGGATTTAAATATCATGCTTTTCAAGGACAGAGAGGTCTGAAGGTCTTTCCTACCTATAGTTCCCTCCTTACCCCATCTCCATGACAAATAGGTTCCAAAGTTTTTGTTTTTTTTTTCCTTCAAGTAGGGGCTTTTTTCAACAAAGACTTTAAACTTATTAACCTGAGATCAAGACCTAAGCTGAGACCAAGAGTCAGATGCTTAACAGATGGAGCCACCCAGGCATCCTGATTTGCAGGCATTTTTAAGTTAATATAGCTTTTTTCTGATGTCAGAGATAAAACACAAGTAACAGTAAAGGCATAATAAAAAATAATGACCTAAATGTAAGTAATAGTGGTTAGCACTATTTATTTTTTGTTATTTGTCAGTGTAAAGAACTGTACATGAATTATTTAACTTAATTCTCACAACAACCTTATGGGGTTCTTCTATAAGCTATTTACTGTGTCAGAAAACTTAAATAGCTTGGAATAGTTTACCCTAAGTAGCTTTCTTAATATAGTGTGATACCAGGATTTAAATGCAGTTTAGGAAGATTGGAATGGTTGAGTCATATAATTTTATGTTCTGTAGAAATGGTTGATGAATTATGGCCCATTGGCTGACCACCTGTTTTTCCAAAGTTTTATGGGTTTAAAAATTTGCATAAAGGGAACTTCATTCTTAGAGATGACCATAGAGGACAGTCTCAGAAATGGAGTGGGCTGAGCAGAGTGCCCAATAACCTGTGTGATAAACACACACTACTGAGGGCTCTTCCGCTGATTCTAGTCCCTCTTAGAGAAGTTTATGCACTAGGCCATGCCAGGGGCCAAGGGTGCTCTGGGTTTCCACCCGCCACTGCTCCTAACCTCAGGAGAGGAAATATCCCAATCCTTTGGCACTGACCCGCCCCAGGTGTTGTCTGTCTTGGTCCTTTTGTCAATGTTTCATGGTTTTTAGCCCTCCTCCCATTCTCTCTTTTAGTAGTGGTCTGTGTGTTAAATGATAAATTTTAAGTGCTTCCTGGTGAAAAAGAGTTTTTAATAAATGCTTTATTACCTCAAAAAAAAAAAAAAAGAAGAAGAGGAAGTATTGATGAATATTTATTCAGTTGTGTGTGCTTAGTGTGAGACCCTGAAAAACTTGGCACAAAACAATAACTAGGCATCTGGGAGCTCCACAGAGATTCCACAAGTTACATTATACTAAAAATTAGAGGCATGCACAAGCCAGAGTGAAAAACACAAACTGAATAGGCCAAACATTCAGCTGAGTTTCCCATAAGGGCTCCATTATCAGTAGTACTACCCTAGACCTAGAGTAAGGGCTCTATAGTGTCTCACCAATAAAACTTAAATATAAGGCTCAAAATGATCAAGTTTACTTCCCAGCAAATTACCTGCCTTCTAAAATAAAATTCAATACTTCTTCATTAATATACCATAAAACTTCAACCTTCAACAGCAATGTCCATAATGAGCAACATAAAATATTTTTAAAAAGAAAAAAATATATATGTGGCATGGTAAGAAGCCAAATTATGTGACCCACTAGAAGGAAAATAGTAACAGTCAATAGAAATAGATCCAGATATGACATGGATTTTAGATAGCATTGACAGATGCAAACTTTAAAAGTATAATTATAAACGTGATCAAAGAAGTAATGTAAAAGATTAGGGACAGCAAATTATGCCTCACAAACTGGCCACCTATTTTTACAAATAATGTTGCAACAGTAAATAGCTAAACCTAATCATTTACATAATGTCCAGTGATGCAATTGTCAGACAAGAGCAGAACTGAGTAGTTGTGACATAAGCTATATGATCTGCAAACTTAAAATACTATTAGGATCTTTAAAAAAAAAATTCTTATTTGGCTCCTGGAAAATATAAATATAATGAGTGAGCAGAAAGGAGGTTTCAGTATAGAAATAAACACAAAGGAATGAAGAGCATAAGAAGTAGCAACTATGTTATAAATGTAAAGCCTGTTTTACCATTTTTGAATTTCATTAATAAAACATAGTTTACTGGTTATACAAAAATAATAAAATTATTCTGTGAAGTTTGTTTCCCTATTATAAAGTTGCCCAAACTAAAATCTTTTAGAAACAGATTTTCTTTTCTTCTTGGGATATATATCTGTTATTCCTTACTGGGGATTTATTCAAGAATAATATACAGAACAATGAGGTATTAATTAATACCTCATTTTGTATTTGTCATAAAAACAACTATATTATGGGATGAATAATATATTAAGAAGTAAAATAAAGGTCAACAGTAGTAAAGATTTCAGACTAGGACTCGTAAAAATATATTCTTCTATTAAGACTTCTATCTTATAAGTAAAATGGCATAAAATTAGCTCATGGAATTCTATACTAATTCAAGAATCCATATTGTAAAGCCTTAACAAAAATCCCTAAAGAATATTGTTCAAAATATAATAAAAAAAGAATTAATACAAAAAAAAGGGCAACAATAAAGCAAGAAAGAAGAAACAGATGGGGGCAAATATAAAAGAAAAAAATATGAAAAACTTAAACCTACTCATCTATTAATTTTCAGGAGTTTTTCTTTAATGGACTTAAATGTGGCATTCTTCATGTGTCAAGTGCATAATATGGAGCATGATTACTATTACCCATGTTGGAAACGTCTTTTTTCCCAAAAATCTCTTCAATGATTGATTCTATCTTATTCTAACTCTTCTTTTGTGCAATAGTATTTATATTCTTGTTAGTCTTTTTATTTTGTTCTATATATCTCATATCTATATATCTCATATCATTGCCTCTCTATTCTTCAGTCTGAATATTTCTCAATCTGTTTTTCAGTTCATTATCTCTATTGCTCATTAAATCTATTACACTCATAATTTATTAGTTTTTTTAAATTCCTATTTGTTTCACCTTTTAAATGTCTGCCAATATTTTCTTTGTTGTCCTTTATATCCTTAGATTTATTTATCATCATTATTTTAAAATTATTTTAAATGTTTGGAAATTTTTAAAAAAATATCTCTGGTCACTTTATATATTGAATTTTTCTTCTTTTTAAAAAGGTTGTGTTCCAAGTATTTTTTAATATATATATCCATGGAATATGAATATATATATATAGAGAGAGAGAGAGAGAGATACATATAGGAGGCTTTTGTTGTCATCTTCCTTCAGAGCATTTATGGTTTCTTGGGGCAAGCAGCTATTCTCTGCATAATGCAGTGGCAATCCCATATGAGTTAACCCAGTTAGAGACTATGATGATGTGAAATCAAGCTTTAGTATTTATGCCTCACCTTTCATTCCAATGTGGACTTTTCAGATTTTCAATTAAGAGCTTGGGAAATGTATGAAGTCTTCCTTTCAAAAGGGTCCTCAAATTCCCATGAGACTATAAAAAAAATCTCTGCTCAGTTTCTCAGCCTACTGCCACTGCTTTCCCTTCTTAAATCAATAATCACTTCAGAAGGAAAAATAGTCCCAAACACTCATTTTATCACTCTGTACTTTGCTTGTATCCAAGAATATAGCTCCCCAAATATTCACAATGTTTGCTGGTTTCCTTTGCCTTGATACAAAAGATTTTCACATTTTGTCAAGATTTTTAAGAGGAAGATTTGATTATGACCTCATGTGATTTTTCGAATTACCTTCTCTTTTGTCTTGTCTTCTTAGCTTATTCAGGTTTCTTAGTGATCAGCGGGTATTAGTTTTCATGTCTGTGATCTTTTTTCCCCCACACATACTGTGATCTTTGATTTTTAAACTGATAAGCTTTAACTTATTTTTTTTAATTTAAAAGATTTTATTTATTAATTTGAGAGAGAGAATTGAGGGTGTAAGAAGTAGAGGGAGAGGGACAAGCAGACTCTGTACTGAACACAGTGCCCAATGTGGGACTCAATCCCACAACCCTAAGATCATGACTTGAATCAAAATCAACAGTTGGACACTTAACCAGCTGAACCACCCAATTGCCCTAAGTTTTACTTTAAAAAGAAAAAAAAACATAGGTCTTCAGGGCTAAAGGTTAGGATAGGTATTCAGAGTATAATTATAAAGGGTCTAATAGACTGGAATACTCAATAATGGAAATATACATTCATAGACTATAATACAATAACAAGGTTAAACTGAAATTGAAGGACATTTTCTCTTGAATTTGAAGGGGAAAAATCACAGAAAAATCAATAACTATAACATTAGCATTCATTCAATAGGAAGTGATTCATAATTAATTCATTTCACCATCTCATCTATATTTCACTGATGTGAACAAATAGAAATGTATGGTTTGTAATAAATAACTTATGGCTATGCTTTATGTTTAATATATGTAACCTTGATTTAATACAATTTCTTACAGATCCAATAATGCTGACTTCTGTGATTTATAACTTTCTTCCTAACATTTTGTGGTCAAAAGGTAACTCTGAAACTCTCGAATGAGTTTTTTCTCAATATTACCCAGAGACTATTAATTTATTATTAAATTTTGTGAAATTTCTTAGAGTATTTGATACAGATTCTTTTCAGATAGATCATATTCCTCATTATTCCTTTCATAACAAAGTATCTTTTACATATGTTTCTGTCTAAACACCTAAATAAATAAAGCAATCCACCTATAAAAACAATTGTGATTAGTATAAACTTGTACAATGGAACTACAACAGCAGATTTTTAAGTAATAGTTTCTTATTGTCATATCAAAATTTTTCCAGTAAATAAAAAATGAAGAGAAGAGGAGAGAGAAATAAATTCAGAGTGGGAGAGGAAGAAAGTCTGAAACAAAAACAAAGAAAGATAAAGAAAACAAATATTCTGATGAAAAAAGTGGAGATCTAAAAGTTGGTTAAGTTGATCAAAGTTGATTATATGTAAAATGTCAATTTGGTTATGGTTTTAAGTACCATATTTTGTTTTTTTTTATTTTTATATACAATTATTTATTTTTGTTCTATTTTCTTTATAGAAATAGAAGAGGTTTATGTTTTGGGATCCTGGTGGGGAGAGAGGAAGGAGTGATGTTTCATGTTGCTTTTGAGTGAACTGATGGGAGGAATGAGTGATAGTCTTAATCTATTAGGGCTGCTATAACAAAATATCACATACTGGTTGGCTTAAACAACAAACACTTAAATCTTAGCAATTCTGAAGGCTGGAAGTCCAAGATCAAGGTGTAAGAAGATTCATTTCTGGGAAAGGTCTTTCTGGTTCATAAATGGTTTTCTTATCATGGTGTCTTCACATAGCAGATGAGGCAAGGGTATTCTTTGGGGTCTTTTATAAGGTCACTAATTACATTTATGAGGACACTGTTCTCATAATCTAATCACCTCCCAAGAATCCTACTACCAAATACCATCATACTGGGGATTAGGTTTCAACATACAAATTTTGGAGTGGTCGCGGTCTCTAGAATTCTGCTCTGGTTCCCCCAAATTCATGTATTTGTCACATGAAAAATAAGTTCATTCCATCTCAACAGCCCCAAAGTCTTAACTTTTCCAGCATTAACTCAAAAGTCTAAAGTATAAAATCTCATCAAAATCAGATATAGGTAAAACTGTATGTATGATTCTTCCCGAGGCAAACTGCTATCCAGATGTGAAACTTGTAAAGCCAAATAAATTACATGCTTCTAAAATACAAGGGTGAGACACACATAAGATAAACATTTCCATTCCAAAAGGGATAAATAAGAAAGAAAGAGGTAATATGTTCCAGGTAAGTCTGAAACCTAATGGGGGGAAAATAACAATAAACCTTAAATCTCAAAAGTTATTTTCTTTGACTCAATTCTTTGCTTTTATGGCCCTCTGAGAGCAGCAGTGTCATTCCCAGGGCTCAGGGGGACAGCCCTATAGTGGCTCACTGCCTGGGTCTCTCCAGTCTGACAGGTGGCTCCATCTTTTGAAATCCAGGTAGAGGTAGACATGCCCCTTGGGCTTTCACACTCTGCTTGCCGGTTATGACTTTATCTAGAGGAAACTGCCAGATTTGCTTCCTGTGCACTCATGAGAGGAGGCCATCACTGGCCTGGGGCCTACCAAAATCATACCTGGGACAGGGGAGGAGCTTGGTGTCAGAGTGTGAAGGGACCATGCAATTAGAAGTGGCTTCAGGCACTGTGCAGGAAGTGTGCAGCTGGGTCCCACAGGCATGGCTCCTCCTTTGAAACCACACTGTCTGCCAGGTCCTTGCATTCTGGGCCTGTGACTGGTGTGGCAGCCTTAATAATCTCTGAATTACCTTTGGGGTCATTCTTCCATGATCTGGAACAATAGCACCTGGTTTCTGTTGAGATGGTTGACCCATACAGATATTATGAAATGGTCAACTGGCCATACCCTTAGTGTTCTCATATTTTGCAATATGGATAGTCTGGGAATTTCCCCCAATTTTAAGTTCTACTTCCCCTTTTTTTTTTTTAAACAATTCCATCTTTAGATTTGGGAGGGGCAAGATGGCGGAGAAGTAGGAGACCCTATTTCAACCAGTCCCCTAAAATGAGCTAAATATCTACTTAGCCTGAACATCCAGGAAATCAGCCCGAGATATAAAGTCTTACACTTCTGGATCTCTACGGGGACAGAAGACATCAGTGGAGAGGTAAAGCGGAGTGGGAATGCTCAGACTGATATCAGAGGGTAATAATTCCATCTTTATGTCATTTCTCTCTTCTTATGGTTTACTATAACCATCCAGAAGGAGACAAGCTAAGTTTCAACACATTGCTTAAAAACAGCTTCAGGGGCACCTGGGTGGCTCAGTGGGTTAAAACCTCTGCCTTCAACTCAGGTCATGATCCCTGAGTCCTGGGATCGAGCCCCGCATCAGGCTCTCTGCTCAGCAGGGAGCCTGCTTCCCTCCTCTCTCTCTCTGCCTGCCTCTCTGCCTACTTGTGATCTCTGTCAAATAAATAAAATCTTAAAAAAAAAAAAACTTAAAAAAAAATAGCTTCAGATAAATATCTAACTTACTCACAAGTTCTACCTTCCACAAAACAATAGAACACAAACGCAATTAAATTCTCTGCCACTTTATAACAAGGTTTGCCTTGCCTTAAGTTTCCAATAATGTATTCTGCATTTATGAGACTTCACTGGAATGGTCTCTACTGCTCTTATTTGTATCAACACTCTCTTCAGGATTACGTAAATATTCTCCAAGTCTGAGGATTTCTCCATAGCTCTTTTCTTTCTGCGTTGTCACCAAAATTGCCTTTAAAAGTGTGGGTCTATGGCAATGCAGGCTTTTTCTAACATCATTTCAAAATTCTTCCAGGCTCTACCCATTCTCCAGGTCCAAAGCTGCTTTTAGATTTTTAGTTATTGATTACAAAAGCATTCCACTTCTTAGAACCAACTTCCATTTTAGTCCATTTCAGTTTCTGTTACAAAATTCTATAGACTGGATGGATAAACAACAACATTTATATCTTATACTTCTGGAGACTGGAAGTCAAAAATCAAATTGCCCGTAGATTCAATGTATGATGAAGGCCACATCCCGGTTCATAAATGGCTGTATTCTTGCTGTATCCTCACATGGCAGAAGAAGCAAGTGAGCTCTGTGGAAGCTCTTTTATAAGGACAATAATCTCATTCATGAGATCTCCACCCTTGTGATTTCCCAAAAGTCCCACCTCCAAATACCATCACACAGGGAATCAGTTTTCAGCATATGAGTCTAGGGCAACACAAACATTTGGTTTATAACAAAGACCAATATTCTTTAGCTAATAACTTGCTTTGGTTAAGAAAAACTCCCTTTAAGGGCCACCTGCGTGGCTCAGTTGATTAAGTACCAGAATCTTGATTTCAGCTCTGGTCATGATCTTAGGGCTGTGAGTTTGAGCCCCACCTTGGGCTCTGCACTGGGCGTAGTGCCTGCTTCAGATTCCTTAAGATTCTCTCTCTCTCCTTTTCCCTCTGCCCCTCCCTGTACTCTCTCTTTAAAAAAAGAAAAAGAGAGAGAGAGAGAGAGAAAGAAAGAAAAAGTAAAAGTCCCTTTAAGATCTATACAGTAAGGTCAAATGTAATCCATGATTAACCAAGAGATTTTCAGAAGAATGTAAATCACTTAAAACTATCACAAACTAGTTTGTATTGCAAACTACTGTCTCTGCAAGGGAAGTTGTATATTTGTTAGAAAGTTATCACAATCTCATAGGTTTTCTTTTTTTAAATAATCCATCAATTCATGCATTGGCTTATTAATTTACTTTTTTCTATCTTTTAATATTTTATTTAAAAACTTCAGTTTTAAACATCCATAAGACATTCATCAATCCATGTATTATTTTACTTTTAACATTTAAATTTAACAGCAAATGGCAGAAGAAACAAAATTATGTAATGAGACTATAATTTAGCACTATGTCTTCAAATATGGAAACAGAAAAAAACTTACTACCACCAAAATAAACCAACTGACTTAATTTATTAGGCATGTCTACACTTTAGTTTCCATTATGTGATTTTTATGGGGGGGGGGGGAATTTCACTTTCAAAGAATCAAGTCCTTGCAAATAGAACAGCTAATCTTTCAAAAAATAAAACTCAGTATCTATATTCTCAAAACTCACAAAACCAAATGGAAATGTCTGGTTGTCAGCCAATAATGCCATGCTCAAGTCGGCATCACATCACAGGGAATAATCTATAACTAATTTCAATAAGCAAATTCCAGTTCTAAACATTATTAGAGACTACCATTGTTATTCCCAACTGTGTTGGGACTTGTCATATTGGTGAATTGTACAGGCTAAATTTTCTTTGGCAACTTTTTATACTATCAAATAACAAAACTGGACAACTATAAAGATTTGAGTTAACTTAATATTTCAAAAATTTCAAACCTCATTATAATTATTTAGATGTAAATTTCTTATAGATGCATCTTATAGGAAACATGCCTACTGTAATATAATGACAACAAAGAACTACTAATAATCCTTACTAAAAACTTTTAGGATATATGTACAATTGAACTCAAACACCAGTGAAAATATTATAATGTTAGCTCCAATTCACTGTCAGACTTTCTGTGATAAAGGATAAAAACTAAAATCTGGGTATCCAAAATTTTTTCTGGAAGGCAATTTCAAATGGATTCAAAATGATCTAAACAATGACCAGAATATAAAATGAATTCTCACTATACACCTCATAATACTGATAACTTAATAATTTTTAATCCTTGATCTAAGGAATAAACCTATCTGGGAAAATATCATGAAGAAATTTAAACATGAAAGTCAAGTCCAATTATATAACTAAGAAATATTTTCTATATATAGCAAAATCACCAATTTAAATTCTAAATGGCTTCCATTAAATATTACCACTCCGAAATTCACACAATGTAAATTAAAATAGGTATGGCAGAAAGTACAATCTAAAGCATGTTCACATTTCAAAGATAAGTGATAGAAGTTTAAGCCAGCAAAAATTCAAATAGGCACATATGTAAACATTTTTATGTAAACTTTGATGAGTAAGATACAAGAAATAACTTGTTTCAATAATTTTATGCAGAGCTTCTATACATCTTAAAACAAGTACAACTGAAAACATTTCTATGTAAAAACCACAATAAAGTCCATCGAAATACTAAATAACAGTCTTACAAACTGGTCTCTCAAGAGTATAACAACTGAGTATGGTATTCTAAGAAATGTCTTCTTGGTCAATAATTTCTGTTTTAACTGAAAAGACATCTGCCAGCTTATGTTTTGGAATTTCTGAACCTCTAACTTTAAGGCATAACAAGCATTCTTCACTTTGGCCAAACTTTGTTTTAAGGAATACAACTCCTTAGAAACCTCATAAGGTCCAGTACTGCCAGTGAATGAAAACTCGTCATAAACCTGACATAAAAACTGGCTCACTTCAAAGGAGGTGCCAATGTCCCCATCCTCCACACTGTTTATATACATCCACATCAACTCTCCAGTTAAAACAGCCATTCCCAAAAGGTAATCAAAAGGTGTGATTTTCAGTCTCCAAGTTCCAAACTGCTTCTCCTGTGTATCAGAAGGGTGTGTGTGTGTGTGTCTTATTTTCTTTTTATATTCTCCTGTTGTAAATATAAATTATTTAATTTCATCCATACTGATAAGTGATCATGTTTTGATGAAGTGTTGAAAAGAGACAGCCTCCACATACTCCTTCAGTCCTGTAGTAATGGCTCTATGGAATTGATGCATGTCCTCTCCTGAGATTTCCTGGGCTACTTGTGACATCTTTTGTCTACTACTCTCCAATTTAATTTCTGATTCAGTCACTATATCTTCTGTATCAGGAGAGCTTGTAATCCCATGGAGGAGAAAAACTGTCCTTTTACTTTCAGCAGCTATATCCTAAGTCTCTCATATTTGTCATGTTTTGCATCAAGTTTCTGCTGAAATGATCTGAAGGCCAACATCACAGGTGAAGATAAATTAACATCCTTCCCTTCTCTTCTCTAGTTATATGGGGAATGGTCATGCTTCCTTTTTCTGAACCTCCTGATCCTTCTTTGCTGTTCATGTTGTCATGACCTACAAATGAGATGAGTGGAGGCTGAGGGCCTTTGGAGCCAGTGGAGTGCCTAAGGTGCTGGCTGGAGAGACTGTCCAGTAGTCCTCTGCAGTTGGCCAAAGTCAGCATACTCAATTTAATAATTTACTATAAATATTAAAATTATTAAATCAAATTAATAATTAAATTAAATTAAAAAGAATTTACTATGAATATTAAATATAATAATTTAATAATTTAAATAACAAAAACACACACATACTTGGCATAACTTCTAATGACATAGCACATTCTTATGACAAATTTTGAAAATCAATAATAATAACTTTAGGAACTGTGGTGAATCTTGGTGTTTGGTTTTATATTTAAAGGCTAAAGGCTCTTGGTGTTTGGTTTTGTGTTTATTTGACTAGGATTTATGCTGTGTTTAATATCTGCTTTAGCTGCAGATGTCAGAGACTAAAATTTTTTCTGCAAGAGCTTTTGTGTTTCCTTTGTCTTGAATTTCCTTGCAGCTCTTTTTGAATAGGGTCTGAGGCTTGCAGTTCTTTTCAGCTTTAATTCCCAGTTATCATATATAAACCCAATGATGTGGCAGTAAGATGTGGGGGATGGGGAAATGTTTTCTAGCAGTAAGATCAAGTTAGGTGTAAGACTTTTAGTAAGCCTGTGTCCCTGAGCTGTGATCTTCACAAGTGCTTCTCAGTCTTTTTCTTTTTTCTTTTTTTCCCTTAGGTGAGACAGGAAGGCTAAGGGGCTGTGTGGGCTGGAGATGGGCATCTCTCTTCCTCCACTTTGGTAAAAGAGTTTCCGTTATGGGCAAGCCTTTGTTAAAGAGAATAGAATTCTCTGAGCATATTCCAAAATGGTGACTTTACCCATACTTCTGTTGGAGGTGATTTTTCTCAGATCTTCAGAGTGAGAACCTGGTAGGACACCTGGAGGGAAAACTACAAAAAAGAAGGATATGCCTAGGACTGATCTCCCTGAAGTTTTTATATCTCAAGCTACTCTACACTAATCTTTAGCAATTAGTCAACTATTCTTTCTTATTACTGATTCTGGCTCCAGTGTCTGCTTCTGCTTCTAATAAACTATAGGCTCTGCATCTGCCTTTCTTTCCACTTTCTCAACACACTATCCTTTATTATTGCTGATGCTGGCTCCAGTGTCTGCTTCTGCTTCCAATAAACTATAGGCTCTGCATCTGCCTTTATTTCCACTTTCTCAATGCACTGATTTGCCTTGTGACTGTAATCCTCCTCTGGAGCCAAGAAAGGTAGTGATGTATGGTTCTTTGGCTTTTTTCTTTTTATGAGGATGGGAGTGACAACTTCCAAACCCTTTGGACTGGGAACTAGAAGTCTAATATTAACTCTGATTTGTACGGCTAATGAATTGTTAGTGGAATTTGATATGGATTACTTTGGGACCAATGTTTAAAGACTTAGCATAAGATTTCCAAGTTTTAAGTATATCACTCACATTTATATGATAATATTGTCAGAAAATTACAGAAGAATTTGAATCTGAAATTAAATAATTTCAAGGCAACTCATCCAAAGATGTGTTTTTTTTTAAATTTTACCTTATTTGGGTGTGTTGCAGATTTTACTCCAAACAAACTTATATGATACCATTTTATTTAAACTTTTAAAATAGGAAGAACACTAAAAATTGCCATTGTATTTTTATTGGAAAAAGAATGATGGTAACAATCAAAATCATGCTTTGATAACATTTTCAAGTACTTATAAAATGTGTCAAACATTTTTTATATAAATTAAATTTTTGAGAAACGATATACTTTTTAAAGACAAATCATTATGTAGTCTAAAGAAGGGCCATCTCTACCCCAATGTTCATAGCAGCAATGGTTACAGTCACCAAACTGTGAAAAGAACCAAGATGCCCTTCAACAGACGAATGAATAAAGAAGATATGGTCCATATATATATACAATGGAATATTATGCCTCCATCAGAAAGGATAAATACCGAACTTTTGTATCAACATGGATGGGACCGGAAGAGATTATGCTGAGTGAAATAAGTCAAGCAGAGAGAGTCAATTATCATATGGTTTCACTTATTTGTGGAGTATAAGGAATAACACAGAGGACATTGGGAGATGGAGTGGAGAAGTGAGTTGGGGGAAACCAGTGGGGGAGACAAACCATGAGAGGCTGTGGACTCTGAGAAACAAACTGAGGGTTTTGGATGGGAGTGGGGTGGGGGGTTGGGTGAGCCTGGTGATGGGTATTATGGAGGGCACATATTACATGGAGCACTGGGTGTGGTGCATAAACAATGAATGCTGGAACACTGAAAAGAAATAAAATGAAATGAAAAAGAAATAAAGACAAACCATATGAAGATAAAAATTATTATACATTTTCTAAATACTGAAAACTTGGGGTGCCTGGGTGGCTCAGTGTATTAAAGCCTCTGCCTTCGGCTCAGGTCATGGTCTCAGGGCCCTGAGATCGAGCCCCACATCAGGCCCTCTGCTCAGCAGGGAGCCTGCTTCTCCCTCTCTCTCTGCCTGCCTCTCTGCCTACTTGTGATCTCTGTCTGTCAAATAAATAAAATCTTTAAAAAAAAGCAACTGAAAACTTACAATATATTTTTATTTCCATCGTTTTATTTGATATGTGTATGAAATTATATTATATATTAGGTGTCATCTAAAAGATTTTCAGTCTTTTTTGTTGTTGTTCTTATATTTTCTCCAATTTCTTCTTCTTTGATAGTGTAATTATACCAGTACTACTGAGAAGATAATCTTAATATAATTAGTATTTTTTTAAAAAGTAGGATTCACATATTCCAAGTTATTTTCCTTTTAACATTCAAGACAGTCTCACTTTGTTGAGGGTTTTTATCATGAATGGATGTTATACTTTGTCAAATGATTTTCTGCATCTATTGAAATGATTATATGGCTCTTATCCTTTCTTTTATTAATGTGGTATATCATATTGATTGATTTATGAATATTGAATCACCCTTGCAACCCAGGAATAAATCCCACTTGATCATAGTGAATGATTCCTTTAATATATTGTTGGATTCAGTTTGCTATTATTTTATTGAGAATTTCTATATCCATGTTCATCAGGGATATCAGCCTGTACTTCTCTTTTTTAGTGGAATCGTTATTCGGTTTTGGTATCAGGGTAATGCTGGCCTCATACAATGAATTTGAAAGTTTTCCTTCCTTTTCTATTTTTTGGAATAATTTGAGAAGAATCGGTATTAACTTTTCTTTAAATGTTTGATAGAATTCGCCTGTGACACCATCTGGCCCTGGACTTGTTTATTGGGAAATTTCTGATTGTGATTCAATTTCACAGCTGGTTATTGGCCTGTTCAAGTTTTCTATTTCTTCCTTTTTCAGCTTTGGTAGTTTATATGGTTCTAGGAATTTATTCATTTCCACTAGGTTGTCCTTTCTTTTGGTATGTCTTTTTTTCATAGTATTTTCTTATAACTGTTTTTATTTCTCCTCTCTCATTTGTGATTTTACTTATTCAGGTTCTTTTTCTTTTCTTTTTGTAAGTCTGGCTCGAGGTTTATCAATTTTATTAATTTTTTCAAAGTACCAGTGCTCTTGGTTCCATTGATTTGTTCCACTGGTTTGCTTGTTTGTTTGTTTTCCAGTTTCTATATCAAATCATGCATTTCTGCTTGAATCTTTATTATTTCCTTTCTTCTACTGGCTTTAGATTTTGTTTGTTTAGAGGGAACATACCTCAACATAATAAAGTCCATATACAAGAAACCTACAGTTAATCTCATCCTCAATGGGGAAAAATTGAGAGCTTTTCCTCTACCATCAGGAACAAGGCAGGGATATCCACTCTCACCATTGTTATTTTACATAATAGTGGAAATCCTATACTCAGCAATCAGACAACAAAAAGAAATAAAAGGCATCCAAATCAGCAAGAAAGAAGTCAGACTTTCACTATTCACAGATGACATGATACTCTATGTAGACCCAAAAAGACTCCCCCAAAATATTGCTAGAACTGATCTGCGAACTTAGTAAAGTCACGGGATACAAAACCAATATACAGAAATCTATTGTATTCTATACATTAATAATGAAGCAACAGAAATAGAAATTAAGGGATTGATTTCATTTACAATTTCACTAAAAGCAATGATTCCTAGGAAAAATCCTAATCAAAGAGGGAAAAAGCCTCTATTCTGAAAACTATAAAAGACTGATGGAAGAAATTGAATACAGCATAAAGAAATGGAAAAACATTCCATGCTCATGGATTGGAAGAATATTGTTAAAATGTCTATACTACCCAAAGCACTCTACATATCTAATGCGATCACTATCATAACTTCAACAGAATTTTTCACAGAGCTAGAACCAACAATCCTAAAATTTGTATGGAACCACAAAAGACCCCAAATATCCAAAGCAACCTTGAAAAAGAAAAGCAAATCTGGAGGCATCAAAATTCCAGACTACAAGTTATATTACAAAGCTGTAGTGATCAAGACAGTATGGTACTGGCACAAAAACAGACACACAGATCAAGAGAAAACCCAGAAATGAACCCACAGCTATATGGTCAATTAATCTTCAGGAAAGCAGAAAATAATATTCAATGGGAAAAAAAAAGAGTTTCTCTAACAAATGATGTTAAGGAAACTAGACAGCAATATTCGCAAGAATGAAACTGAATCATTTTCTCACACCATACACAAAAATAAACTTAGAAAATAAATTAATTAAAAACAAAACAAAAAGCAAAAGTCGTACATCTCTTTTCTTTATAATAAAAATGTTCTAAACATAAAGCTTTTGAATATATCTACAAAACTAATACATATTACCAATTTTTAAATTTTTCTTTTTTAAATCCTGATTCTAATTTCTGAATATTTCTACAAATTCTAATAGTCTAAAATGAGCATGCTGTCCAATAATCTGACCAATTACATTATCTTGCAGGAACTTATGTACATGTATGCAGTGATATGCTCCCAAGTATAGATGATTTTACCTGTATTGTTTATTATACATATAGACAAAAAGTGTCTTCTGAAAAGCAGTCAGTCAGAAATTTCCAGTCAGTATTTTCTTGGTAGACAATATGGTTAAAAGAATAAAAGCAGTGGGGTGCCTGGGTGGCTCAGTCAGTTAAATGACTACACTTGATCTTAGCCAAAAGGCCGAGAAGCGATTTAAATGACTGATGCTTGATATCTACTCAGGTCTTGATCTCAGGGTTCTGTGATCAAGCTCCACATCAGGTTCCGTGATCAAGCTCCACATCAGGTTCCATGCTCAGCACAGAGTCACCTTGAGGATTCTCCCTCTGTCACTCCCCCGATCTGTGTTCTCTCTCTCTCTTTCTCTAAAAATAGCACTGAGAATCAAGATTGCTCTCTGTATAATCCTTTTGCTTAATATCTAGTTGTGTTCCTTTGGCCCAATCAATCTTCTAGTCAGTCCTCTGTTTTCCCTATGAAAGAGAAATTATACCACATGTTCATTCAGATTATTAAACTATAAGAATTAAATAAAATGTATTCAATAGATTAAGTCATCTAAATAGAGAAACTGAATTTGCCAAGTATAGTCTTCTTCAATGTTCCCAAACTCACCAATAGTGCTTGTATTAGTACTGTTGACATGATAAGATAACATGTGAAAGCACACAGAACATTACAAGGTTTTGAAAAATAGCTGATGTTGTTTTCTTTTTTTTTTTTTTAAAGATTTTATTCATTTACTTGAGAGAGGAGAGAGAGAGTGAGAGAGCATGAGAGGGGAGAGGGTCAGAGGGAGAAGCAGAATCCCTGCCGAGCAGGGAGCCCGATGTGGGACTCGATTCCAGGACTCCAGGATCATGACCTGAGCCAAAGGCAGTCGCCCAACCAACTGAGCCACAAAGGTGCCCCTGATGCTGTTTTCTTAATCATGGGTTGTGTTACTCTTATGTATTTGTGCATCTACATTCTTTTGATTTTGAATCAACTTTTAATTAACTGCAAAAGAATTCTCTAGTTCTAGCATGAATCTTGATGAAATAATATCTTAACCCCAGGGACATGGAAATAAGTCAATGTCCCTCCAATGTAATGATTAGAGGAGCAACAATTTTTCCACATGGCAGTTACATTTGCTATACTAAAAATCATGTGTGAGGTTTATACAACAATCTTTATCCTTAACACACCAAACGAAAATAGATTATTTTAGAACTAAAATTTCTCCACACTATATAAATCGGATTTCAATTTAAATTCATTCTAAGCCCATTTATAACTTTTAGATCACTGCTTTTGGGGAGTGTTGATGTAGAAAATCACATTATTTAAATGGGAATGTTTTAAGATTATTTTAATTTTTAAAACTCAAAATCATATATCTTAACAATACATACTGGATAGGAAGCTTGTCTATGTACCCTGGGAGTTATACATTTTCCCTATCTTCTTTTAAGTCAGGGAATACATTTAACTAGTCAGTGTAAGATGTAGTAAAATCCTGTCTACAACTTATTTACAACCATTTGAAGAATGGTTGATGGATTGATATATTCTGAAATTGT
Source organism: Mellivora capensis (assembly GCA_004024625.1). NCBI lineage: Eukaryota > Metazoa > Chordata > Mammalia > Carnivora > Mustelidae > Mellivora > Mellivora capensis. The sequence continues at coordinate 4,422 of PISX010014958.1, read as the reverse complement.
GTACTGAGCTAGAAGAAAACAAATCTGTAAAAAATACAAATCTTTTGTCAGGCTTTTCAAGTTCAAAACCATTTGAAGCTTTTCTACATCTTTCCTGATGTTTAAATACCTGTGTGATGACATATTGAGGTTAGAGTTCTCAATGAAGCAGTGTTGTGTATTTGAAAGCACTTGCATTGATTTTATCACTAGATAGCAGCTATGTGACAATTGATGGATTGTAGGGACCACAGTCCATTAACTCTATATGCCTATCTGTTAACAGTAGACTTTTAAAGTCTCCTTATTTTTATCTGCACTTTTGATATTTACTAAGAAAAGCACTTTTATTTGACTGATATATTTTATGTTCAAGAAATCAATGATATTAATTACCTAGAGTAGACTTAAGTAATATGTATCCAAATCGATTGGTGTGTCTTAGTACTTTATTTTAACCAATAACATAAAATAAATGTTGATTCCATAAAGAGACAGAGTATTGATTTTTGTTTTCTGTTGAATTCTTAGTTCTTAATAAATCATCCTGCTTATTGATAGTATTGCTTGACATGGGGAATTGTTGGTTGATATGTCATTAACAAATCTCGGAAGGCTAAATTCACTTCCTCACCAAACCTCTGTAATGTCAGTTGAATCTTTAATACAGAGAAATTCTTTTGTAATAATATAATTTATGAAAAAGATCAATAAATCTAAGGAGGCTGAAGGAGCATTTTTAAATCTCATTATTAGGAAGTTTTGAAAATCTTAAGGTTTGGTAAGCACGGACAGCAATTTCTTCTATATCTGATAGTCAACAGTTTGATGGCTCTTTTTATACTAAATGCACTTGATATAATGAAATCCACAGGATCTAGTATGCAAGTAGTCAAATTTGTATGGTAAAAAGATCTGGATGGAGATTCTAGTACTATAATTTATTAGCTCAATTTCTTAATCATCCTAAATTCCAGTTTCGTCATTTGTAAAATATGGATATTATAGCTACCCTGTTGTGAGAGATACAGTCTGAGAGGACATAGATTCTCAGAAAATGGTTCAATCACTTTATAAACCATAGTTTCAAGCAAAATTAATTTAGACATCTGGTGTAACTGAGAGATGTCAAAACAGGATCAGAGAAGAAAGAAAGCCTTTATTATGGTCATGGAAACATAGTTAAAGCTTTATGAAGACCTAAGGGAAATTTAATGTGTGGACAGCACAAACCTTTCTCAGCTGAATGATTAGATAAATCACAGAAAAATTTTAGGTTACATAACATATAAAAATAAAAATAAATAAATAAATAAATAAGGGTCTTACATTGTTTTTTCTAAATTTCAGACATCAGATTTTAATAATCTTATTAATTGATGAAATAGCATTAATGTTATATAACAGAAACAGTGACACATTGCTAGTATCAGTTTAAAAGGCACAATTCATCTGGAAAACAATCATGAGCTTTAAACATATTCATGTTAACCAGGTAACTCCTACTGAAGAATCACTGCTAATGAAATGATGGCATACATTTGATGTATATGTTTTTGTAATACGTTAGTAATAAAAAACAACACATTCTAAAAAAAAACCATATTTACTAGTTCCAGGTAACCTTTGTTCCTTGAGATTAAAGCAAATGCAAAAGTTTGAGTTAAAATTGTGAGAGAAAAGACAAATAAAGCATTAGGGCTTTTTTAATTCTTCATTTGTTTTGTGACATATGCAAAATTATCCTGTTACCTGATTTTTGTACCTCTTTTTTAAAATGACATGATTATATAGGGAATAATATATACAATTTTTAAAAATAATTCATAGTCTTTTATAAAATGGCAATGAAACTATCTTGAGTGCATATTTTATTTTACTAATGATTTTTTCAATTATTTATCATAGTGAACAATACATTATTTTTTTTTTTAAATATTTTATTTATTTATTTGACAGAGAGAGATCATAAGTAGGCAGAGAGGCAGGCAGAGAGAGAGGAGGAAGCAGGCTCCCCGCTGAGCAGAGAGCCCGATGTGGGGCTCGATCCCAGGACCCTGAGATCATGACCTGAGCCGAAGGCAGAGGCTTTAACCCACTGAGCCACCCAGGCGCCCCTGAACAATACATTATTCTATTTATAAAATGTAATTATTTACTCAACATCAAGTTTTGTGACATTCATACTTAGAACTTTAGGTTAAACTAAATTAGGAGGAAAAAATAATGAGAATACTGTGGCTGATACATTTGCTGATAAAAGCTATTTAATGATAGAAAATCTAATAAAAAGTAGGCAAACATTGAATTTCTCTTCAAAAACGGTGCTAAAGTTTTAATAGTTGATTTCTTATAGTTGTTTATGAACTAGTAAAATACAGTATATACCCAGTCACCTTTATAATAGGTGGAAAAATAGAATCGTCTTAAAGAAGCATGTTAACATTCTTGAAATTCCTCCATATATCATGAAATGATACAGATACGGAAAGTTTATTTCATATTGTTATTCCTTATTAGAGAGAAATTTAATCACTTCCCTAGGGTTAGTTTTTATAGAAGTTCCTATCCACCACTTAACATACTCAGGTTGGATGTTTGGGAAGTTTTTCCCAATCTTCTGTACATCCTGTTTGAATCTACATTATTCTGTTCTCTTCCCAACCACATTCACTATGCCCCTCACTGAGGTGGAGCACGTGTACCCCAAATGAATGACAGTTTGCTCAACTTTCATTACCTCCCAAATTCAAGTCACCATAATCTCTCACCAAGACTAATCAAAGAGCTACTCATACTGTCTCCTCAATTTCAAGCATAGACTTTCATGACCTTTCTTCCACAATGACACCAGTATAATCATCCAGGAATATAAGTAAGATTATATCTATCATTTGAAGGCTTAAAACATTCCAATGACTTTGAACTGTGAAAATATGCAAACATTTTACATTGGCCTTGTGGTCCCTGAATGATAGAACTCTGATTTCTCTAATTTCATCAACTACACACATCCTTATTCACCACGATCTTGTCCTGGATTGACAGACTTAACCAAAAAATGAAGAAAAAGAGAAAACATGCAGTTAAGTTTAAATTTCAGATTAAAAAAAAAAAAAACTCTTTTTAAAATATGTGCCATGTAATAGTTGGGATATAGTACTAGGAAAAAGGTATGTATCTTTTTATTTAAAATTCAATTTTAACTGAGTGCCCTCTATTTTATCTGGCAATGCTAATTCTAGCCTTCCCAAATTCCTTTCTCTCCCTGAACATTATCAAGCTTACATATGCCACAGAGTTTCTGAACATGCTCTTCTCTGTATCTGAAATGTTTTTTCCCCAGGTTTTCACATGTAACAAATGTTAAAATTTAAATGGCAATTAGGCCCCAAACTAAAACATGTGAAAATTCAAAATGTAGTGCTAAATAACCACATGCAGTTTTTTCAAAGATTAGAAGAGTCAGTTTCACAAGTCTATGATCCCTCCATGACATCAAACATATAAAAAGGAACATACACACAAAAAAAGGGAGTATATTGTGAGGAAAAGTTCCTTGAGGAGAGGAGAGAAGTGCAAAGCAGGCAAAAAGAGAACAAATCACTTGCGGTAACCTGAATACTGGTCCTCCAAATATGTCTACGTCTTAATCCTTGGAACTTGTGAGTGTTATCTTTTACAGCAAAAGAGATTTTGCAGATGTGACTGAATTAAAGATCTTGAGAATAGGAGATCATCCGGGATTATCCGGATAGGTCCCAACGTAATTGTGAGGGACCTTATCAGAGGGACCCATGAAGAGTCAGAATCAGAGAAGAGAGCTCTCCAATGACAGGTGGAGAGACTGGAGATACAACTTGAAGGCAGAGGAAAAGGGCTTAAGCCAAGGAGTCCAGGCAGGCAGTAAAAGCAGGAAACTGCAAGGCAATAGATGCTCCCCTCGGAACCTTCTGAAGGAAACAGCTCTGCAGATACTTTTTTTTTTTTTCTTTTGGCTTTTTTCTTTTCTTTTCAGCGTAACAGAATTCATAGTTTTACACCACACCCAGTGCTCCATGCAATACGTGCCCTCCATAATACCCACCACCAGGCTCCCCCAACCTCCCAACCCCCGCCCCTTCAAAACCCTCAGGTTATTTTTCAGAGTCCATAGTCTCTCATGGTTCATCTCCCCCTCAATTTCCCTCGACACCCTTCTCCTCTCCATCTCCCCATGTCCTCCGTGTTACTTGTTATGCTCTGCAAATAAATGAAACCATATGATAATTGACTCTCTCTGCTTGACTTATTTCACTCAGCATAATCTCTTCCAGTCCCGTCCATGTTGCTACAAAAGTCTGGTATTCATCCTTTCTGATGGAGGCATAATACTCCATAGTGTATATGGACCACATCTTCTTTATCCATTCGTCTGTTGAAGGGCATCTTGGTTCTTTCCAC
>PISX010014957.1:0-51255 GCA_004024625.1 Mellivora capensis | reverse complement strand
CACCCACAGGCCTTGGACGATGCCAACAAGGGCATCATCGAAGAGCTGAAGAAAACAGACTACAGGGAGACACTGAGAGAAAGGAGAGAGAGAGGTGAGTGCCAGGAGGGAGCGCCAGGGTCCCCGTCCGCGCTCCCCAGCAGCTCTTCTAGTCCTGGGGTTGGGTTCCTTGGTGCAGGAGAGGGAGGTCCAGCCCTTGCCCACTGCTCTGATGCCCACTCCTGTATTTCTCCAATTAACTCATCAGATATTAGTTAAGCACTCATCATGCACTGGGAAGGTGTGGGATTTGGGGGAGACAGAGGTTCGGCTTCTGCCCTGGAGGAGCCCACAGCCCCGGGCAAAGCCAGGAGATTTGAATTGTCAGCAAAGGGGCTCCTGCATGTGAGCGGGGAGCAGCAAGCGTGAAGACATGGGGTTGAGGGGGCGGAGGGAGAAAGACGGTTCTACACAGCTTCTGCCTGCCCCGCTGTGGTGTATCAGTCCCTCAGCGTGGCAGTGACTCCTCCGGGCACCAAGGCTGAAGTCCTCTCTGACCCAGGCCCGGGGGAGATTGGGTGTGAGGTTTCTGGGCACCCCAGCAGCCGGATGACAGCCCTTTATTATCCAGCGTCCGCCATGTGGTGGCTGGATCGAATCAGGAAAGGCATCTGCCTCTGCTTCACAAGCCCTCAGAGATGCTTTCGGGAGCCACAGGGGCCATAGGTGTGAAGAGATACAGCAAGGAAAGGGCAGAAGCTCCAGTGGCCTCTCTCCCTTCCCCTGGTCCCCTAGGCAGCCTGTGTGCCAGGGAGGCCCTGTGGCCCACGGCAGTTGCCGGGCACTTCCCTCCCGGAACGGCAGGCGGCAGCATTGTCCAGGTCTTCGCATGGTGGCCTCTTCCCTGCCGAACCTAGGGGCCCCTGCCGGCATCTTAGAGACCAGGAGCTTCCAGGAAGAGAGTATGGGGGAAACTCAGGAGGGCATTGTGACTTTTCTCTGTAGCTCATAAAAACAGGGAGCTAAGATCCTTTTGATCATAAAAATAGCTCCCCAGCTGAACAGTCTGCTCATATTTTGATAGGGAACCTCGCAATAAATGATGAATATGCTTCCCAGGGACAAAGAGTAATGCAGAATGAGGCTGGAGAAAAGAACCCCTCTGTCATTTCCCAGCACCTACGTTACTTCTCATAGGGAAAGAGAATGTGCTCTGAGAGCAGACTGTCCTGGGTTTAAATTGTGACAATGCGACCACTGGCTGTGATTTCTCCGTCATCAGTCTCAGGTCCTTTGACTGATGACAAACTCAGATCACTGACACGATGCTGTTAATTCCATGACAACCGCAGGACATTGCCTCTGCACCCGCTCGATGCCTGGATCAGGGCTGGTGCTCAGGAAACAGTGACTGGCTGTCTCTCAGAAGCACAGGCCCCAGGGGGTTGAGATGACCCCAGGCCCAGAGATGGACAAACTTTTACTTTTCTTCCTTCCTTTCTCTTGTTTTTCAGAAGAGGCAGCTGAATTGGAATCTTTGAGAGAGACGGCTTTGGGGAAAGAGAAGGAAAGCATGAAAAGAGGGAAAGACGAGTTCGAGAAGGTGATGAAGCACTGGGAGCGAGAGCCAGCTGACAGTGAGAAAGAGACAGAAGATGAGTTGTCTCAGGAAATTCTGAGGGTCGCAGCAAGTGGACAAGAAGAAAACAGGCAGAGAGAAGTAGAGGAAGCCAGCTCCTTCAGGAGAATAGGGCTGGGAGCCGCAGGGCGAGACTCAAGAGATGTTGCCAAGAGCATGTCCAGAGACATGAGTGCAGGAAGCGAGGGAGAGGAGGACAGGAAACCGATAGAAGTGGGCAGAATGGAATCAAGAGAAATTTACAGGAGGCCTCCAGAGCTGGACCAGAAACCCTCAGGAGAATTAAACAGAAGGGAATCAGAAGGACTGGAGAGTCAAGTTTCAGAAGACAGCAGAAGAGAGTCAGAAGAAATAGGGCAAACAGAACTGGGAGAAACAGCAGAAGTGACAAAGGCAGAAAATGGTGAAGACATGGAAGAACATGAAAAAGATGAATGAAGCAGCAGGCATCAGGACCAGGGACCTTGGGGATCTTATTCAACTGGACTTGGATTTTGAAGCTGAGATTTATCTCTCATAGGAGAACACGTGGACTGGGCTCCGCAGGTCGCCTCTGCCTCTTTCTGCTACTGTTTTCCCTTTCAATAGATATCTTTCGCTCTTAAAAACCCTGAGTCTGTCTTTTTGCCTCCCTGCTCACCCACAAGAGCCTTAGAGAATGAGGACCCCCCCCCCCTTAGGGTACCACTCTCCCAGCAAAAGCGTTTCAGGATGGTGAAGAAACAGGTGAGCTCCAAGGGACCAAGCTAGCTTAAAGAAGGGAAGAAAAAGAAAGTCCTGGGAGGAGAGGTACATTTGTGCAGACACTGGCCATAGGTTCATCTTGCTGAGTGACTGCTGTGGTCAGGGCACTGTGGGAGGCTTGATGGAAGAAGTGATGATGGAACACGCTGAAGCCTGGCAGGCACAAAGAAGTGAATGCTGGCATTGAAATGGGCATTATGCTGGAGGAGCCCAGAGGAAGAGAGCTCCTACCTGAGAACAGGGAGCAGTCCCTAGGAAGAGTGGCAGCTGGACTCCACCTGCACCACCTCCAGATGGTACAGTGAAGTAAATCAGACTCCACAAGCTGGTTTCCTCCTCCGTAGAACGGTATTTGCCCCCAGGGTTGGCATGAGGCTTCTCTGAGTGCTCAGCACAGCACTTGGTACACGGGAAGCTCTCCAAAATCCGACCCAGCTTTTTCCGTGGCTTGGCAGAGGAGGTGGCAGCTGAACAGCTGCCTCAGAAGATGAGCCAGGATTTCACTACATTTCTCATCTGTCCCGGCTATTGCCATCCTGGTTCCATCTCTCCAGTCCTTGGAAGGTTTAGGGCTGAAGTTAGGCTAGCTAGGACCAGACCCCCACTAATGTGAGGCGAGTGAGGCATTTCAGATGCAGTGGTTCACGGGGCTCCAGGAAACTCACTAAGCAACAGGTAGTATTCTAATGTAATGTAAAAACACATCCACAACGCTAAGCCCCACGATGAAGAAAATATCACAATTTTAAATAAGGACAGGATCTGACCCCTTGCACTTTCATGACCTTGCCTCCCTGGGCTCATCCCAAGCCGGAGCGTGACCCGGGAAAGGTGACTGCCCCCCTCTCTCCAGAGTTCCTCGGAAACTCTGAAGGGTGCACGGGCGCCGCGGCGGCCGGGAGCTGGACGCTAGGCGACTTCCTCCCCGCGCCGCGTCAGTTTCGGGTTTCGATCCGCCGCGCCTGCGCGATGAGGCCCCGCCCCGCCCCCGGCCTTCCGCGCGCGCTCCGCCCCCGGGCTATGTAAAGCGGCCCGGAGCGGGGGTCGCGCCACCGCTGGTCTCCGTGTCCCTCCGCGCAGGCGGGTGGCCCCGGAGAGCTAGTGCCTGCCAAGGCGGCGGCGGCGCCCCCCTCATCATGGTGAGCGGGCGCGGGGAGGCGGGCCGGGGAAGCACCCTTACGGAAAACGAGAGTTCAGGGGGATTTTCGGGAGGAAGTGGCATGCAAATGAGGACCCGAGGTTCGCGAGTTGAGCTCTGGCTTTCTGGGCCGTGGGGTGCAGCCTGAGGTAGGGGAGACCGGGGCCGAGTTGGGGAGCGGGCATGGCCGCGGGAGAAGGGCGGGATCGGGCGCCGCGGGAGTTCGGCCGGCCGAGTATGGGCCGGGGGTAGTGCGGGGCGGGCGTCCCTCGCCTTCTCCTGCCGCCCGAGGGCCTTATCTGAGAAAAGCTAGCGCCGCGCTCGGGGAGCTGCCGGGAGGTGGAGCCGCTTTGGAGCGACCACTTGCCGCAACAGGTGCTGTCACTTGTGGCTTTTAGCAGGCGGGAAAACAACAGGGTCAGAGACGTGCTTCCGACACACAGCAAAGGGGGGGGGGGCGGGCGCAGAGCTGGACCTTGGAGGCAGGTGCCGTGGGCCGCCCGGTCCTGGGGCAGGCACGAAGACCACGACTTTGTGGGGGGCCGAGGGCAGAGGAGGAGGTGGCAGGCGTGGTGAATGAGGCCCTTTGTCCGGCGTTCTCCTGCCCTGCCCCCCACCAGCCCTTCTGTGGGACCATTGTCCCCCCCCATCCCAGACAAGAGAGTATTATCTGTTGCTGCCCTTGTGGGGGTTGAGGAGGCAGTCTTTGGGTAACCCTTCTCCACCCCCAGCCTTCTCTGCACACCCAGAGCCAGGGCAGCTGTGGCTTTGCCCAGACATAGCAGCCCCACCTCCAAAGAGGTCATCCTTAATAGGTGCCAAGAATATAAAGTTAGGGTCTGCTCCTGGAACCACGGGGCATGCGCGTCCAGCACACTTTCCCTTGAGAGGCCTCAGCTGTGGGGGATCCTTGAAGCCGCAACCCCAACCAGAGGGAATTCAGAGTTTAGGAAACACTCAGACAAGCTCTCCTCTCCTTCCTCCACCACCAGCAGCTGGCGGCCACCCAGGACGGAGGAGGAGAAGAAGGTCCAGTCCTGGGCCTGGGAAGGTGCCCACTGCACCAGGGGTGCTTTCAACTCAGGGCTGGGAGCCCCAAGTAGGAGGAGGCCAGAGTCCAGGGGGCAAGGCCGGTGGGGTGGCCTGGAGCGAGCTGGCTGACCTCCGTTCTTTCCCTCCTCACACACAGAACAGAAGCTTCTCCCGAAAGAGCCACACATTCCTGCCCAAGATCTTCTTCCGCAAAATGTCGTCGTCAGGGGCCAAGGACAAGCCGGAGCTGCAGTTTCCCTTCCTGCAGGATGAGGAGACCGTGGCCACACTGCTGGAGTGCAAGACCCTCTTCATCCTGCGGGGCCTGCCGGGGAGCGGCAAGTCCACCCTGGCGCGGGCCATCGTGGACAGGTACCGGGACGGCACCAAGCTGGTGTCCGCCGACGCCTACAAGATCACCCCCGGGGGCCGAGGCGACTTCTCCGAGGAGTACAAGCGGCTGGACGAGGACCTGGCTGCCTACTGCCGCCGCGACATGCGTGTCCTGGTGCTGGACGACACCAACCACGAGCGCGAGCGGCTGGAGCAGCTCTTTGACTTGGCCGACCAGTACCAGTACCAGGTGGTGCTGGTGGAGCCCAAGACGGCGTGGCGGCTGGACTGCGCGCAGCTCAAGGAGAAGAACCAGTGGCAGCTGTCGGCCGACGAGCTGAAGAAGCTGAAGCCGGGGCTGGAGAAGGACTTCCTTCCGCTCTACTTCGGCTGGTTCCTGACCAAGAAGAGCTCTGAGAGCCTCCGCAAGGCCGGCCAGGCCTTCCTGGAGGAGCTGGGCAACCACAAGGCCTTCAAGAAGGAGCTGCGACACTGTAGGTGGCCGGGGATGGGGGGTGGCAGGTGGGAGCGGGGACCGCCACTGTCCTCTGGCAGGGGGTAGGCTGTGGGTGGCAAGGCACAGCGGTGGAGGCACAGGGTCCCCTCTCAGCTCACTGCACCCCTCCTTGCCCCCCCCCCCATGGAGACCACTGGCCCTGTCTTCTGGGCGGGTGGCGGGGGTGGGAGGACACGTTCCCGGCGCCATGGGGAGCATGTCCACGTTTCCTACAGCCTGAGAGGGAGAACATGAGGCCATGTTTCCACCTGGCCTTTAGCAGCAGAGCCATTTTTCTGAAGTAAAATATTCCACAGAAGGGTGCCTGGATGGCTCAGTGAGTAGAGCCTGTGACTCTTGATCTCAGGCTCGTGAATCCCAGCCCCGTGCTGGGAGGGTGGCTCAGTTGTTTAAGCGTCCAACTCTTGATTTTGGCTCAGGTCATGATCTCAGGGTCAGTGAGATCGAGCCCCATGTTGGAGCCTTTGCTTAAGATTCTTTCTCTCCTCTCCCTCTGTCCCTCCCCACCTCCCTCTCTAAATAAATAAATAATAAAAGAACCTAGACAAAAAAATATTCCACAGAATCCTAAGCTGCAAAAAAATCACAATTAAGACCACTGTGACTTCAGTGGGTAGGATTCCCAAGTCTGAGGCTGCCCAGTGCACCTTCTGGGGCTTCCTGTGGCTCCAGAGAACAGCCTCACACCTAATCTAGACCCTTCATTTTGCAGAGGGGAAAACCCCCAGAGGGGTGTGGGATTTGCCCAGAGCTGCAGTGAGAGCCCGAGAGTCTGTCAGTTCTAGCAGGGGCCTCCCCATACCGGGCGGGAGCTCTCCTGGCAAGGGCTGTCTGCTCCAGGGGTAGGGAGGTTGGGGTAAGGGAGGCCTTCATTTTCCTACAGTGACCTCTTAGGGATAGGTCGCCCACCAATCCCTCTGTTCTTTTAGCCCATTTCTGGTGTCCCCAAATTTTAGATTATCTTCCCACCCATATGTCTGTGTGTTGTTCAGAGGCAAAATCTGTGCCTGGATAGTGCTCAGAGATCTCTTTTTGGCTCCTAAAGCTGGAACATTGGGAAGCCAGGGAACCGTGAGGCCTGCAGTGACGTTGTCCAGGTGTGAGCCCAGCACCTGGAACTGCTTGGCGGCAAAGCGCCCTACAGGGCGGGCTCCTGACTGGAGCTGTTTTGCCTCTTCTCTTGTAGCTGCCTTTACCATTAAAAACTGCCACCCTTTCCTGCCTCGGACACAGCAGGAGAAATGTAACGGGCCTGTGCTCAGAGCAGAGCTCTCCCTCCACTGTGGAGGGTGAAAAACCTCCTTATAGGGACTCTGGGGGTGAAAACGACAGACTTAGTGACTGAAACAAGCCCCAAGGCCTGAAGTCTGGAAATTGAAATCAGATTTTGATTTCCCAGGTCTTGCCATATGATATCTCCTATCCCAAGACCCTTCCTCCTCTAGGCCCTTTATAGGCTCTCATCCACCAAATAGGCCTGCACAGCACCTGTTACAGTGACTAGGTAACTTCTGGTCCCGGTAGGCCCAAGTGAAAGGGGCACTGCTGAGAGTACCCTGGGTGGTCCTGGGAAAATGCGTGTATGGTTGCCCTAATGGTACTTGATCAGAACAGGGTCAATCATGTGCCTCAGGCCAAAGGACTTAGCTCCTACTCTTTCCATCGTACCACAGTAGTTCCAACACCCTTTTGCCTTTCTACCCCATTTTTCATGACCTGCTTCCCTCTTCCAGATGTGTAGCTGGTAAAGCTGAGATTCCCTTGGCCTATGCTGCCTGTCCCGGGGTTACAAGTGTGTTAGTTTCCAATTCTGGAAGAGACGTAAAAATCTACATAACGTGAAACTAGGGAATTTAGACCCTTTTTGGAGCTCTGACGTGGCTTAGTTTGACCAGCTACTGAAAGAGTGAGTTATACCGGATTGCTGAAGAACTCCTGCTTGCCATCATTTTTTTCCCACACTCCAAGCCTCCGTGATCTTGGAGGTGGGTATGAGGATGGTCCCTGCTCTCCTGCCCTGATGCCCTACTCTCTCCCTGCAGTTGTCTCTGGGGATGAGCCCAGGGAGAAGATTGAACTGCTCACCTACTTTGGGAAGAAACCCCCTGGCGTGCTGCACTGCACAACCAAGTTCTGTGACTACGGAAAGGCTGCAGGGGCAGATGAGTACGCCCAGCAGGATGTGAGTGCTCCCCCGGGACCCACGGCTGAGGTGTGGGGAGGGCAGGGTCTTCTGAAAATGGGGGCCAGCTCAATACAAGGACCAGAAACCAGACAGCCTCAGGAAAAATGGCATCTCCTGCTCCAGTTCGCCCCCCCCCCCACAGGCTTAGTCACACAGCTGTCAGCCGCCCTTTCTTTCTGCGCCTCCCCCCGCTGCCCCCGCACTGCCACCAGCCTGTGCGCTTGGCCCCCAGAGCCTTCTCCTGCTGCAGACTGATGCTTGGCAGCAGGCTCCTGCCTGTGTGGAGTTCCAAAGTTTAGGTGTCCCCCACCCCCAGCAAGCCCTGTGCTCAGAGGTCCTGGTCTCCAGGTCCCAGGCCTGGCCTTGCCCTGGAGTGGGGCGCACACATCAAGGGATAGTGGGGCTCCTGGCTTCGGGGTGCCACACCTTTCCCTCCTCCCACTCAGCTGCTCTCTTCTGCCCACAGCCTCTAACGTGCAGTCCTTAAGCCGCAGGCACGTGGCCCGGCTGTGCACTGGTCTCCAGCCTCGGGTGGCCGCCTCCGTGAGGAGTTCTGCCAACCCTCCACGTTTCCCCCACTTGTTTGCCCTGGTTAATGCAGCATCCATTTTACTGATCGACTTTTGGTCTCCCCCGCTTGCATTTCTCAGTTCCGTTTACTGTTGTATCCATGGCCCCTAGCACAGCTGCATGAACGCACAGGTGAGGCTGTCCACAGTCTCAGCCACCCGTGCACTTAGCACTGTTTATTAAGCCCGTTAGGCACCAGGCACGAGGGATTGTGAGCAAAGATAAGAGACACTGTTATGGTCAGTCGGGAGAGATGGTCTTTCTGAGTCAGATATGACCAGATGTAAGCCCGGGTGTATGAGGTCGATTTTAATCTGAGGCATTTATTTCTGACCTCTCCAATATTGCCTGGGCACTCAGGTGGCTTTTACCGGGGTGAGCTGAGTAGCAGTGACAATAGCACTTGTCACGTGCTTGTCACTGTTCTCAATGTGCCCAGACACTTGTTTCATCTGGCCACTGAGGTGGGCTCTACCATCATCCCTGTAGAACAGGTGAACGAGCCAACATGGCGAGGTTAAAGGGCTGCCGCGAGGTGGGGTGCCAGACTCAGAGTTGGGGGAGTCTGGCCTTCAGCTCCACCAGTGTCCTCCTGGGTCTTCCACTCATGTCGGCACAGGGGCCAAGAGTGGCTTTTACGCGAGGCTTCTGCTCGTGGCGCTCTCTGCTAGGCCCATCCCTGCTCAACAGTCTGCTCCCAGGTCCACCATGTCCAGCTTAGCGCTGTCGTTCCGTCCCCGCAGGTGGTGAGGAAGTCATACTGCAAGGCCTTCACGCTGACCATCACTGCCCTCTTCGTGACACCCAAGACTACTGGAGCCCGGGTGGAGCTGAGCGAGCAGGAGCTGCCATTGTGGCCAAATGACGTGGACAAGCTGTCCCCCTCTGACAGCCTGCCCCGGGGGAGCCGGGCTCACATCACCCTCGGCTGCGCGGGTGACGTGGAGCCCGTGCAGACGGGCATTGACCTCCTGGAGATTGTGCGGCAGGAGAAGGGGGGCAGCCGAGGCGAGGAGGTGGGTGAGCTAAACCGGGGCAAACTCTACTCCTTGGGCAATGGGCGCTGGCTGCTGAGCCTGGCCAAGAAGCTGGAGGTCAGGGCCATCTTCACGGGATACTATGGGAAGGGCAAACCCGTGCCCACGCACAGCAGCCGCAAGGGGGGCGCCTTGCAGTCCTGCACCATCATCTGAGTGTTCTCGCCGCCGTCAGCCCCCCACTCCTCAGAAGGGAAGGGGTGGAGGGGAAGGGAAAGCATGCCTTCTGCTTGACCTTTGTTTCAAGATTTTTTTTTTTTTTTTTTTTTACTCAAAGTTAACCTTTCTGTAACTTTTTAAAAACTTGTAACTTTTCCTGCCCTCCCTTGTCCCCTCTAACACCCAAGCTTTCAACATGAGAGGGGTGTGGGGAGTGCCATTCAGGAACCCAGAGCAAAGCTGACGAGGCTGAGCCAAGCTGGGCCTGGAGCCACAGCCACAACCCCACGCCCTAACGCCTGTCCCAGGTTCCCTGCCCTGAGCCGGCCAGCAGGGGAGATGCCCCAGAGCTGTGTGTCCCCACTGGGTGGTCACAGCAGCCGCGGGAAACTGGCCGTGGATTTGCGAGGGTAGGGAAATCCCTGGGCTTTGACCCCAAATCTAATCACTGCAGCCCCATGATGTATGCTGGGGCTTTTTTACCAGGGTAGAAAAGGGGGTTTGCGTCCCACCTTTGGCCCTAAGTGCCTGTCCCCTCCTCCTTTACACTGTGACTAGGGAACATTTGACAGCCACATCCCAGCTGGCTGCAGGTCTCGCCCCAGGAAGGGGTGGGCTGGCCATCCTTTCCGACGGTGTGGCTCGGCTGTGGGGTTGGGGAAATCGAAGCCAGAGAAAGTACCATCTGCCCAGTCCAGCTTGCCTCCCCGGTGCCTCTGGAGGCCTTGGCAGCTCCTCTACAGGGGGTCAGTCGGCGGGGGACAAAGAGCCAACGGAGGACCCCTGGCTGGTAAGGGCCAAGCCCCCCTGGTGCTCTGAGAAGGGGTTTTTAACATTGGTACACATGCTGTGGTTCCTGGGGTGCCCTCCACTGCCCCCCTGCTCAGTAACAGGACCTTGCTAATCGGGTTGTCACTGGAGGAAAGTGCTTGAGATTTAAGTTACTATCCTGGCTTTGCCCGACCTCAGTGACTTGTAAGACTGACCGTGAAATAAACTGTTAATCCTGGCTGTGTGCAGTCTCTCTCACCCTTCTGTGCCCAGCTCAGTCTTCCCTGGGGCCAGGGCTGCTGTATCAGGACTGGCTTTGTCCCGCAGCTTGGGGCCATCGGTCCTGTCTCCCCTCTGCTGGCTGGGCACAGCTGTGGTGAGGTTGGGCAGCTGAACAGTGTTGGCTTTCATGAGGCGGCAGAAAGGAGAGCGGCTGATCTTGGATGCACACAGAAAGTGGGGGTGCTGGGTCTGCGGGAAGTGGAGCAGAGCCTGTCCCCCATAACTGCGGCAGCAGGGCCACAGGTGTGCCAGCCCCCAGCAATCAGAGGGCCTTCTCAGCCACGGTTCCTGGTTTGGGTTTCTGCCAGTCTTCTAGGGAAGGCCACCCTCAGGTCAGGGTGCCAGGGTGCTGCAAACACAGGGGAAGACCTGACATTCAGGAGTTCATACAGGCCTAACTCAGTCACACTATGGCCATGGCCTTGGCATCAGTGGGGGAAGACTGGAAAGAAAGGGGCTGGGGCTCAGAAGGAAGAGAAGCAGTAAATTACCTATTTGGTCCACGGTCCTTTCCCAGCCAGCTCTACTACCAAAGTGCCAAAAATCTAAGCATCAAAGTCTCAAATCCCTCTGCCTAAACTCATAAAAAGATTACCTGCCGTGAACACTATGCTTGACTTGAAGAGCAGGACACTGGTCACCGCCTCCTCCCCCATCCCACAGAGAGGGGACAGCAGTGGAGAAGGTGAGGGGTATTTACTAAGAATGTGGTTTCCAACCACGTGAGCTTAAGGTCTGTGCCTGGACCCCAGGGTCCAGGAGCTGTGTGTTTCACCTGGAAAGGAGGCAGGATTTTGTCCCTGTCTCCATGTCCTTTAGCCTGCAGTGGCCAGAGGGCTGTGAGGGCCTGTGTAAACCTCCTGTCTAGGTCAGCCCAGCCTCAGGCTTAGCAGCCAGCCATGCTCCACGTGAGCTCCGGACACACACAGCTTCTAGTGAGCTGTAGCAGCCCTTACCGTCAGATCACCTGTGACTGACATCAGGCGGGGCCCAACACCAACTCAGTCCTGTTCAGCACTCTCAGGCTGAATAAGTCTGGGACAGGTGGCTGGCATCCCCCCCGCCATCAGATGCCCAGATGGGCAGCCTACAATCTATCCGTACCGGCTCCGCGCTGGGGGCTCGGCTCTGGCCTACCAACTCTGGAGTGACACAAAGCAGCTGCCAGAGCAAAGTGCCAGAAAGGGTCAAAACATTTTATTCTCTTAATTTTTTTTTCTTTTTTAATAAAGTTAAACAGTAAAACAAAAATTCACAAGCTGCCTCCCTGTCCACCCCCCGCCTCCCTCCCCTCCCCGCAGTCTTCGGTGCTGGCTCCCTTTCCTTCCCCCCAATTCACACAGACACAGGGTACCCAACTAAGAAAACGAAACTGCTCTAAGGACGGGGAGACGAGATGAAGGGAGGAGGTGAACTGTGCCCACGTTCAAGGTTACACTGAGCAAGTCTGCACTTTTTGGGTTCTGGATGGTTTCCTTTCATTAGCCAAATTGAAAAAAGAAATTCCCGGGACCAGATGCTGTAAGGCAAAAGAAGGGCTTGTTAGCTTACTCTGGGTGGGAAGATCACTCTGCTCTGATTATGGGAAAGTCTCCAAGGGCTGCTTCGAACTCAAACAGAAAAACCACCAAGAGCACCAACAGCCTAGGTCTTAGGGGAGCACGTGAGCAGCTGTGTATGTGCAGCTTCTAAGCGTCACTCTTGCAGAGAAGCCCCGCACTAGACAGCTTAGAGACGCCTCCCAGATGCTGCAGAGGTATGGACTAATGGTCCCAACGCACAGTGCACCCGGGAGCCTCCCTGCCTCCATCCTCAGCAGCCCGAGTGGACCTGTACCCTGCTAGATGGGCCTTCTGCCGCCTCTACTGCTGGGCCCCTGTGACTCTCAAAGAGCTACCCAAGTGGGGAGTCATGTTATGGGCCTGTGATCTGGGAACTCCTGAGAGTGGGAGGCTTACCTTCAAAGCTGAAGCCCCCAGGACCGCCAAAGAATGCCTTGAAGATATTGTTGGCATCAAAATCTGTGGAGCAGAGCAAGAAAACAGGGCAGGGACAAAAAGTTGAAAAAGTTAGACATGTCTGAAGAGGAACTTATGACAACACTAAGAATGGGTCCCCAAAGCTTTCCCAGATTCACCCCTTACCTCCTTCCCAAAACCTCACTGACAGGGTGGGCCTATCTGCCCCGCCCCCCATGCCTACACTCCCTCCTCCTTCCCAGCTGGGCCTGAAGGAAAGCTTTCTTTGCCTCAACCTACTCTGCCAGACCTTCTTCTCAGCAACTGGGATGCCATTTGCACTTAAAAGATTCGCCCCACGCTGTCTCCCTATAATGCTGGGGCTGCTACTGAGGGGGCGAAAATCTATCACTTCAACGCTAACAACACTAAATATAGGAACAAGATCTAAAGTTTATTGTATTCATTCGATTCCATGCTCTGTCTAGACTATGCCAGGAGGGGGGAGGGAAAGCCATGGTTTATTAAGCATCTACTAGGTGCCAATCATGGTGCTGGGTACTCTGCATACCTTACATCATCCCCAATTTATACTCAACAAAACCTAAGTAGAGCGCTCACGTAACTTGCTCAAGATCACGCAGCCAGTGACGGCAGCAGAACCGAACACTCCAGCTCCTGCCTGACTCTAGTGCTGTGGCCTGATCACCAGACCACAGCAGGTCTGCTGCCCCCACCCCCAACTGAGTCCCTAAGCTCCACAGAGCATTCGTCTCCACCAGTTGAGCCAACAAGTAGATTGTGTCCAAAAGCAAATTCTTCCTTGCCTGTGTGCCTGCTCATCTGGGGTCCCCTAGCTCAGTGACTGGCTCCAGCGAGTCAGCCATCCAAAGCACTCAGCTGCATCCTTTCCCTCTTCCAGCACATCAGCAACCACCTCCTGCTGCATCTCCCACTGTGCCCTCCGACCCTTTCCTACCCATGTCTTCTGCCGTCTCTCACCCCCTTCCCGGCACCAAACCACCTCATCACCGCCATCACAAATACACTTCTGGAGCCAAAGTCTGGTTGGGGGCGCCCCACCTTACAACCCTTCAGTAGCTTTTGACTGCTCGTTGCTCCTCTCAACTGCTGGGCAGAACAATGTTTACTACTGGTAAATCTAAGTTACACACACACACCCTGAACCAGTGACAAGGATTATCTAGGTAACATCATCGGTCCTATTTTAAATTTCAAGATTTTCTTAATGGAGAGAGAGGGCTGGCGTCAGAGACCGCGGTCTGAGACGTGTGCAGAGGTCCCGGCCTGTCTCGTCTCCAGTGGAGCTCAGAGCGAGTGCGACACTGACAGCTATGCTTTAAGTCTTTCAGGGAAACTGAACTCTGAAGCCTGCTGGGAACGAGTGACACATGTAAATATCAGCCAGCACACACACTGCAGTGGGGGGGAAGCTTCCAGCCGACATGAAAAAAGCCCACATTCCCTACTCTGGCTGCCAAGGCCTTCCGAGGGAGGAGCCAGCTATGTTGCGGCCTCATATCTCACCTTCCCCTGCCTTGAGCACCCTCTATCCTCCCACACTCAGCCCCTCGCAGCTCCCTGAAGGTATTATTTCTCCATCTCCAAGCCTTCCCTTGCTAGTGCTCATCTCCTAAGTACCCACTCTGCATCTTGAGCTCCTGCTACCCTTGACTGTCCTTGTTGGGACTCTACATCCAGGGCTCAGGGGTCAGATGTTGGCCTGCGGTCACTGTGCAAAGCCCAAGACTGGGTTCTTGGAGCTCAGGGAACCTGTTTGATTCACCTGGTATTTCCAGCGCCCAACATAGTGCCTCACACATTGCAGGTATCCATCCAGGGGGCCTTCACATCACTGTGCTTCCCTGGCTGCTACACAGACTCCCCTTTGGAGAGTCTTCAGAAACATTCTAATAACCCGCTGCTGTCAGGTTCATCCCAGGCTGCCCCAACCAACTCACCGCCCATATTCATGCCCTCCTCATCCAGGTCCTGTCCGCTGTCATAGCGAGTCTTTTTCTTGGGATCAGAGAGGATGGTAAAAGCTTCTCCAACTTCCTTGAACTTCTTCTCCTCCTCCTTCTGAACTTCGGCACTGGCTCCACTGTGCCGATCTAAAGGGAAGAGTACGGGAAGAACTCAGATTCACAAGAAAACAGTTTAAGACAGAGACCACTTTATGTCTGACTTTAGAATCTGGTACACTTCCAAAGCTTGGAGGGTAGGGAACTTAGCAACAGCTCATTCCCAGCTGAAAAGCCAGAAACTTTCATTCTCACTTGACTTTGGCAAGGCCGGCCTGGTTCGCGTTTCCCAAGTCCATTCCCTGCACCCGCTCTACCTGGATGGTGCATCAAGGCCCGTTTCCGGTAAGCTTTCTTGATCTCGTCCTCAGAGGCATTCTTGTCCACTCCCAGAATTTTGTAGTAATCTTTCCTCTTACTCTTCTTCAGTTCCAGCTGTGCATTTTTTAGGAGCTGTTTGTGTTCTAGAAGGAGACAGCTAGAGTCAATGGACAAATCTGACTCTGGTTTCCCTTACCAGGTCCTAACACAGATAGATGCCTTATAGTCAGAAGCCTTGTTAATCATACCACATGCGCCTGGGTGGCTCAGTGGGTTAAAGCCTCTGCCTTCGGCTCAGGTCATGATCCCACGGTTCTGGGATCGAGCCCCGCATCGGGCTCTCTGCTTGGCGGGGAGCCTGCTTCCCCCCCGCTCTCTGTCTGCCTCTCTGCCTATTTGTGATCTCTTGTCTGTGAAATAAATAAATAAAATCTTAAAAAAAAAAAGATTTTATTTATTTGACAGACAGAGATCACAAATAGAGAGGCAGACAGAGAGCAGGGGGGAAGCAGGCTCCCCGCCAAGCAGAGAGCCCGATGCGGGGCTCGATCCCAGAACCGTGGGATCATGACCTGAGCCGAAGGCAGAGGCTTTAACCCACTGAGCCGCCCAGGCACCCCAAATAAAATATTTAAGAACAAAACCTATTCATACTTTGATTCCTCCCATCATCTTAATTATACTGAAAAGGAAGTGAAAGTGACAGAGAGGATTCAGGGCCAGAAAAGAACTGCCTTATCCTGCACTTGGCATCTCGCCTCACTTCTTCTTGGCTGGCCATCGATAAGCTCCTGGTATATCTCTGTTCCCTGAATCAAATGACCCTGTGTCCAGTTTTAAGGGCCTAAGAGTAAGACCTCACAGTTCCCTGAGAAACATGCTCTCAGATCCCTTTACCTTTTGTTTTCTCCGTCTGATATACTTTTTCATAGTCCCGCACAGCTTCTTCATACTGTTCTGTGTCCATGTAACTGAGAACGAAATACAGGGGTGTACAGCAACATAAATAGCAATGGCCTTCGGTATCACTCTGGCAGAAGAGGCACAGCTCAAGCAAGAGACACACACTTTTGGTTGAGCTGCGTCATGAAACAGGAGTCCTTAAGCCAGCCGTTGAGAAAAAAATTAACTACCAATTTCTCAAGTAAAAAGAGGTATCTCATGCCACTTGCACCCAACCAGCAAAGTGATCCTCTGCTCTGAGCAGAATGCAACCAACAGGAGAAGGTTCCTTCTGATTTCAGAGCCCCCAAGAGGCATCTGGACTGCCTTAGGAAAGGCAATGTAAATGCATCTACTTGAACGATTACTTAGGATTGAAATGCCAGAGAAAAATTATCCAGTGAGAGCAACGGATATGGAAAAGCTTTGAAACCTGTAGTGCCATAAACATGCAGGCCAGCTCCAATCCAGAGCAGAAGTGGGATTAGTGAGTCACTTGAAGGATCAAGTTCAAGGTGCTGTGCTGGCAAATGCTTCCACTAAGACTAATCAATCTGAGAGATGTAGGAAGGTGAGAGAAAGGAGACTCTAAACACAGGCTTGCTTCTATTTCAATAGTGCAGAAGAAAAGTGGGGGAGAGGGGGGTCGGCCCAAGATGGGAGTAATCTAGCTTGACAGGCCGATGGCCAGAACTTTTAAGACCTCTTCCACAGAAGCAAAGTGGCATTTTCCATGTCCTGATAAGATCACTGGCACCAAGACGGGACTACCACTTAAACTGTAGTAGACGTTCCAGAGACAGACCGCATCAGCTGGATGCAGTACAGCCAGCCACAACCAGACCAAACTGACTACACTGCCCCTATACCAATCCATCTTCGCAAACATCAGAGTTCCGCCTGGCTAAGAGGCCACAGCAGGGCGGTGGTACTGATGTGGCTGGCAAGATGGGACGCCCAACTTCTTTTTTATTTATTTTTTTTAAGATTTTATTTATTTGACAAGAGAAAGAGATCACAAGTAGACAGAGAGGCAGGCAGAGAGAAGGAGAAACAGGCTCCCTGCTGAGCAGAGAGCCCGATGTGGGGCTCGATCCCAGGACCCTGAGATCATGACCTGAGCCGAAGGCAGAGGCTTAACCCACTGAGCCCCAGGCGCCCTGGGACACCCAACTTTTTAAGCATCTTTGATTTTCCAACAGCATCTTAATTTATAACCTTAATTTAAAGAAATGGTGAGAAAAGGCAGTGCCCTGCAGACACATGGCACAAATGCTACCAGGAGCACAAAGAACCCATTTACAGGGTCAAGAATAATATAAGCTGAAAGCCCCAGGTGTAGAATGATCTGATAGATAAGCAACCTTAACAAACTTTACATGCCCTTTTGGAACATATTAAACAAGCTTATTACAGTGATTTGCATTTTTATTTAACATGTTTTTAAAATTCAGAGACATCTTTATATTTAAATTTTTTTCTACGTTGCACACGTGAAACGATAGGACACTGTATGTCAACTATATAGCTATTAAAAAAGTATCCTCTTTTTAAGTTGAAGAAAAAGTAGAGGAGTAGAGCCTTAGGGAAAAAGGGAAATTCCAGCCCTTGAAAGGAACTGTAGCAAAGATGTGGCGTGTACCCAACTTCAAGGGTAAGTTGACGAAGACTTAGGCAGCAGTCAGGCCCCTGTCCCTGGTTAGGCTTTGGCCTGCACTATCTCTGCTACTTCATGTCAATCCCAGCTACTTGAGGGGACCACTGGCCAAATTTTGGCCAACTGTGCCCAAAAGTGCATGCTGTCCCCTGTAGTGGAATCTCAAAGGGAGAGCTACTCAGAGGACAGTTCTGTTTCTACCACAAAGATAAGGAGTTGTCTGATTAAAGCCATTTGATTTTTCCTTAATGAACACATATCAAGATGTAATTATCCACTCCATTACCTTCCTAACAAGCCAAGAATTTTCTTTTCTCTCCCCATTCCTTGTTCGGACACTGCAGAGTGTTCACTGAGCTGATGTGGTGTCACGCTCCTGGCCACTCCTGCCCCACTAGATACTCGGGGGATTCTCTTTGCTAGCTAACACCACAGTGAACTTGCCTACAGCATTTTGAATCTGTTAAACTGAACCATTAGCTGGTGAGAAGGTATGTGCTGTCTTCCAAAGCTCCCATGTTTGCCAGCAGTTTGCAAAGAGATGACTGACAGCTGGTCACGGTCTGTAATACAATTCCATGGATGTTTGTGTTTGACAGACTTACTGGTCTACTTAGAAATCCACTTAAAAACAAACAGAAAGACCACACACAGTAGCAATTTTCCTATTTTTAAAAAATGCGGATAGTTTTGGGAAAACGAAATGGGAGGCAGGCCATGCCCTGCACCACTGATGAGACCAAGGAGCTTAAAGAATGACAGGCTCCTCCGGCACCTGTCACAGCACCAGTTCTTTGGTTCCGACATTTCATGACAAGAAATGAAATGAGTGCTGGAGGATTAGTATACAATAGATAGGTCTTCCTTTTGGAACTTTAAAGGTAGGATGTTCTTTCCTGTCTGGCATAAAATCTGAAGTAAGAAGAGATGGATTTGGGGGGAGGTCTCTCTTTGCCTTCGCTGAGGTTCCTATCTGCAGAGAAGAGTCTGGATGGACAAGTAAGCTGGCAAGCACCCTGACTCTGAAGGCAAATCTGAGCACTAGATCTAGGTAGGCATATCTTGGCTCATAAATCACCGAGTCCCATGGTAATCCAAAAGGGGCTTTCTTCATACTGGGAGGCTGAGCCAGATTAAATCCCTTCAATCGAAAGACTGTCTTCCCTAACCCAGAACAAATGGGAGAAGCACAACTGTGAACTGTCTCCAAGAGATAACTTTATTTCTTCCTCTTCCAAGCACCATACATTCATTCCACAAAACATTTACTGAGTGAGCACCGACTGTGTGCCAAGCACTGTGCCAAGTTAGAGCAAAAGTGTACAACACAAAATACAATCTCCAAAGGAAATGGATTTAAACTTTAACAAAAGGAATTTGGGTCAGGCATCAGAGGAAACTTACTGACCGTGAGGGGCGTAAGACACAGGCATGGGAGACTGAGGGAGCTTGTGCAATCTCCTCCGCTGGAGGTCTATAAAGATAGTCTAGGGCTGGAACAATCCCACCTAGAGGCAGGGGGAAGGACCAAATGACCTCACAACATCCCTGGGTCTGCTTCAGCATCCACAGTGCAATTCCCCTGGCAGGCCAGCAGCAACTCCCTCTTCCCCTCGCCCGCCGAAGGCACTCACCACTGAGCTCTTCTCAAGTAGGCTTTTATATAAGTGGCATCAAGCTTCACTGCACTCGTGCAGTCTTCTATTGCATCATCTAGTTTCCTAAGCTTCAGGAGAGAGAGAGCAGTCATACTTCACATCTCTGTGGACCGAGGGAGCCCAGAGGTTGTGAGCACGGCTTCAAAATTCTAAGAGAATCAGTCAAGTTGGCCCCCCAACTGTCACACTTACTCTCGGTCACTGAGAAAGCCAGTGTCTCAGAGGGCTAAGGACATCAGGTTCCAAACTGGTTTCTCTTCTACGGGATGGAAGCCAGGCACACTTATATGCAGGGATAAAGCACCTTTGCCATTCTGGGATAGTGCCCAGACGAGACACAGAAATAGGGTGGTTCCTGCCCTCCATTCTCCCAAAGGCCAACGAGAGGGGTAAGAACTGCTCTGATTTCTAAATACTGGAACACTGTAAGAGCAAGGAGCCTGCTGTTGTTTCTTACGGTACGAAGGACTAGAGTGGGCCCGCAAACCATTTCCAGCCGAGTGCAGTGAATATCACTTAGGATGGACAAAAAAATCTAAGCCTGTCTCATACTCTAATTTCCTCCAAATCACTCCTAAGAAAGAAATAATCACTTGCTTAGGCCAAAAGCAGCAATAACATTTGCATAAAAAATTATCCCAAAGCCTCTAGGCATTCTCTTAGTGTAGGAAAGGGATCTTGAGGAAGAACCGGTAGGAATAGCCTTTCAAACTGTCCCTCAAGTGCCCTTTAATTCAGCAGAAAAGGTAAAAGCTTGCCTCTCAGAAGGAAGTTCCTAACAAGCTGAGCCTTCCACCAAAACCACCTTTTCTCCTTTCACCTGGCCTCCCCTCATTAGGCAGAGTCCCCAGGCCCTATTTGATGTCCCTTAAACATATCTCCACAGGCCCCGAGACCCAGACCAAGTGCTTACCTTGGAATTAACCGTGCCCCGATTACAGTAGAGTTTTGCATTTGTTTTTATATTGTTAGGGTCTATCCCCAGGGCTTCTGTGTACAGTTCATAGGCTAGCTTGTAATTTCCTTCTTTAAATGCTTTATTCCCATCTTCTTTCTTTGCTTTAAGTGCTTTGGCATTCTATAGGAAAAGCAAGGGGAGATTAGTTCACAACTAGGAAACCTCAGGCCACTATAACAGAGAGGTCCAAGTCTATTTTCAATTTCTCAGATCCCAGCTGTTTAGTATCACCCTGACCCTGACCACCCCCCCACCCCACCCCCTGCCCAGACCCCACCCCCTGGGCTATTTGTTGCTCACTGGTGCTTCCTATAGCGTGGACAGGTGAAAAGAACAACAATTAGACCCTTTTACCCAGGTTTTACCTCCACTCCCTAGGATAAACATTACTATTTTTTCTTCATTGAGGGAAGAAAAAAACACACTTAGGTATTAGAAGGATCTGACCCTATATGATCACATTTACCTTTGGGCCAATAAAAATAGTTCTGAAATAATTTCTAATGAAAGGATGAAGCATCCTGGCAAGGTGGGCAAAGGAGCTATCATATTTCATATGGGCCTTGAACCTTCCACTCTTGACTCTCTTAAAGGCTCAAAAAGGAAGCTTTTTTTCCTACTCAGAAGTGGGGCCTAGAACTTACTCTGCAAGCAATGCAAGCCTTCTCGTGGTCAGGAGCCATTCTGAGAGCCTGTACAAAAAACTGAACCGCCTTCTCAATACAATCTTCATAATAAAGGCAAAGACCTCGTACATACAGAGCATCCGCATTGGTAGAATCCATTCGTAAAATGTCACTGCAATAGCCGGAAAGGGGCACATTCAGCATGGTTTGGATCTCCCCACCATTACTATCATTTGTGATTACTCTTGCCAGTTTTTCTCTTGACCATGTGTCTAGTACAAAAGTATGCAAATGTAGACAGATCCCAATGAGCTCTTCCCATATCTTTGCCAAATAAACCACCTGCATTTACCTTTAATACACTTCCTGTGTCTCAATCTCCGTTAGAACAAGAGATTGGCAGACTACAGCCCACAGGGCCTGATCCTGCCTGCCACTGTTCATATAAATTAAATTGTACTGAAATCAGGCCATGTCATTCGCTTATCTATTATCAGCGGCTGCTTCTGCACTACAGTGGCAGAGGTGAATGGTTGCGACAGAGACTGTATGACCTACAAAGCCTAAAATATTTACTACCTGGCCCTTCACAGAGCTCGCAAACCTGTGGTGTAGGAAGAAAATGACATTAAAACAAATAAAAAACAAAAAAGCCACACCTCACACGTGTTCTCCCACATGGAGCTGAAGTTCCTACTGTACTTCTATGAGTCTGGTAGGTTTTCAGATCTTGTCTAACTCTGGCTTTAAGTCCCAGGAAGGTCTGCTCACCTCTACCTGGTCTACCTACATGACATATGGTGGCTCCTGTGCTCCTGCTACAGAGAGCTGCCAGACAGCACCTGTCCAGCGGTGGGGCAGTTCAATACAGAACTGGCCTGCCTTCCTACCTGGCCACAGACTGTGCTTCCGGGTAACGACCTAGCATCGCTAAACATTCTGCTTTGAGGATTTTGAAGCGATGGCAGGCAGGGGCAAATTCTAGGGCACGATCCATGCAGAAAACCACCTATGGGAAGAAGAAAGAAAAGAAGGCTCTTCATTCTAGACTCCAGAATTATCTTCGTTTATTAAATATTCACTTATTCATTAACTATCTGGCCATAAGCAGCAGACAGATTCAAAGAAAAGCAATATCAGAGCCTAGGAACATACCTAATTCGTTTGATTAAATCACTGAAACAAGGGGAAAAACTGATCCAGATTCTAACGACATGACAAGAGCAAACACTTAAGTACTTTATATACTGACCAAGTTAATGCTCACAACAAATTTATAATGTAATTTTATGAAGTACCTTATTTTATCAATGAGAAACTAAACTAAAACAGAGATTAAGGAATGTGTTCAAGGTCACCAAAGCTAGTGACAGAAGCAGGATTCGGTCTCAGACACTGTAACTCGAGCCTGTTAATCACCATGCGAAGCTGCCTCCGCAGTGACTGTGACCAAAATTCACATTCTTCTAGTGTAGAAATATAGTTATTAGCTACTCTGCATAACTTACCGTGCTTAGCCTATTACATAAGTCAAAGATACCTAAAATTACCGGATACAGAATCATTGCTCCCTATATTATTAAAAGTGTTTACTGTTCCCTCCTGCTGTGCCATGAGCCTCACATCTCATTAAGCACCCTGGTGGCCACCCTTCCACTTCTATTTTTATTTTTTTATTTTTTAAAATATTTTATTTATTTATATGACAGACAGAGATCACAAGTAGGCAGAGAGAGAAGGGGAAGCAGGCCCCCTGCTGAGCAGAGAGCCCGATACGGGGCTCGATCCCAGGACGCCGAGATCATGACGAGCTGAAGGCAGAGGCTCAACCCACTGAGCCATCCTGGCGCCCCTTTATTTATTTTTTAAAGGTTTATTTATTTGTGGGGGGCATAAGTGGAGGGGGAGGAGCAGAGGGAAAGAGAATCCTCAGACTCCCCACTGAGCATGGAGCCCAACACAGGGCTCAATCCCATGACCGAATGAGCCACCCAGGCACCCCTCCACTTCTATTTTAGTAGAAATATACCAATAAAATGGGTGGTTTTAAATGGTCCTAAATAGACTGTATCAGACTACTATACTCCACATGTTAAGATATAAACCAAAAGGCGTTTCTCTCTCTCACACACATGCACACGCAGGGATTACTTATCTTTCAGCTTGATAAAGCCTCTCCACATATTCCTTTTTTCTCTTTTCATAAGTCTGTTCTCTGAGCCTTCACTTTTTTTTAAAAAAGATTTTTTATTTTATTTATTTGACAGAGAAAGATACAGCAAGAGAGGGAACACAGCAGGGGGAGTGGGAGAGGGAGAAGCAGGCTTCCCGCTGAGCAGGGAGCCCAATTTGGGGCTTGATCCCAGGACTCTGGGATCATGACCTGAACCAAAGGCAGATGCTTAACGACGACTGAGCCACCCAGGCGCCCAAAAGCTTCACTTCTGATTTAGCTGCTATTTCTGGGAGGTCCTTGCTGAGTCATATTCTTGTCAAGGATAAATGACCCGAAGGAGCAATGTGGAATTAAGAGACACCATTTTGTCTAAGAATCTGCCCATGGGGATCAGGAAGAAATGAAGTTTGAAAGCTCAGAAGTAATAATAGGCCAAATTCCAACAACAGGCAACTGGTTAGACATTCATATAATGGAATACCGATTGGCTCTAAAACAGAATGAAGCAACTTTCCATGTATTACTACAGAAAGACTTCTAAGGTCTACTAAATGGAAAAAAAAGCAAGGTCCACAACAGTGTAAAGCATATAACCTTTCATATAAAAAAGGGAAAATCAGGACTCTGTATTTCTACTTGCTTATATATGTACAACCAAACTGTAGGGGAACAGAAGAAATAAGACCAGAGATTACTTGAGGGGGTGAGAACTAGGCAGGTAGAAGTGTGAGGGAATACCTATCACTAAGTATCTGTTTATACTTCTACCTCCCCCACTCCACCCATACTTCTCTAATTTTTAAACGATGAATAGCACCTATTCAAAAATCTAAATTTGAAAATATGCAGAAGTAAGGAAACACCAAGAGCTGCTCCACTGGGAAGACTGCAGTGTTCACAGAGCAATGTGGGGGGAAGACTCTCTCTCGGGGCACAGGTCACTATCCTAGAAGTTCTAAGGATGCTATGAAAATTCAGATATCATGTAGGGTAGAGTCATGGTGCTAATTTCTTCTCCCTTAAATAGAAAAAGAACTGGGGAGGGAGGGGAAGCAATCAGATGTAAGCAGCCACACCCCGTTGCATTCGCAACGTTCTGTGTGGAGATGGTTCTACCCATCGGGTCAGTGGCGTGTCAGCTGAAGGCTCAGTGCTTCACTTCCCACCCCCCCAACCCCCATGACTAGGGACAGCTGCAGGCAAAGAAGATCTTTGTTTCTTCCAAGTTCATCTGTTTCCTCTGCCAGGATCATAATTCTTCATTTGTGACATCACCATGAGCTACAGTGGGGGGGCTGGGATGTCACAAACAGAGGATTCTGTCACAAACTGGGGATTCTGGCTCCAGAGTGGGCAAGAGAGAAAAGAAACTCTAAAAACTGCCTTTTGAGACAAAGCTTTTGCCTATGTAAACCTCTGAAAACGTGACAGAAGGCAGAATCGCTTTCTAAACACACACACACCCCTCAAAAAACTTATGAATCACAGTACCAAGACACTGTGGTTATTAAAACCAATGGACAGAAGAGGGATGCTAATAAGCTAATGCCGGGACTCTGCATAAACTAATCAGAAATATTTATTACCAAATACCTGCACAGTTTGTTACTTAAGAATAAGAATAGGGGCGCCTGGGTGGCTCAGTGGGTTAAAGCCTCTGCCTTCGGCTCAGATCATGATCTCAGGGTCCTGGGATCAAGCCCTGCATTGGGCTCTCTGCTCAGCAGGGAGCCTGCTTCCCTTCCTCTCTCTCTGCCTGCCTCTCTGCCTACTTGTGATCTCTGTCAAATAAATAAATAAAATCTTAAAAAAAAAAAAGAATAATTAAGAATTCTAAAAAATAATAGTAATTCTTAACTGTACCCTTTTATCAAACGTTTATTGAGTACATTCTACAGAAAGCACTGAGCAAATTCCCACATATGAAGTAACAATCTGTTCCTCGGATGATACAAACCTCTTGTAAGTGATCCTGAAAATTGATCCTAATCAGTGGTTTTTACCTTTTCAAGGGGCCATTCACCTTCCCTTTTGAAACTCTAATGAAAGCTATCACCTAAGCAGGGAATTGAGAATTTTTTTTTAAAGATTTTATTTATTTATTTGACAGACAGAAATCACAAGTAGGCAGAGAGGCAGGCAGAGAGAAAGGGGGAAGCAGGCTCCCTGCTGAGCAGAGAGCCTGACTCGGGGCTCGATCCCAGGACCCTGGGATCATGACCTGAGCCGAAGGCAAAGGCTTTAACTCACTCAGCCACCCAGACACCCCGGGAATTGACAATTATACAGATGAGGCATAAACACTATTAACAAGAGCTACAAAGATATCTAGAACTTTTATACCTTTGCCATGCTTTCAAACAGGTGAACCCTTTTGGCACGTAAATTTCCATGGACTATCACACAGGTCCATAAAGGAGAGTAGTGTGCTTTCACAGAAAGGCCTAACATCAAAACGGCAGTGATGACAGGTTACATACATTGGTCAAAAATCTGTAAGGAGCCTCTATTTTTTTAATTTAGATCTGCATCTAATTCACAAAGCAGGAGTAAAAGCTAGCTCTCATTCAAATTAAAATGGACTACCCAAACCTAATATTTAATTCTAGCTAGTATTTCCTCTATTAGCCAGCATACTCTTAGGCTACTATCTTATATCAAAAGCAGGAACAAACTCAAGTAAATTCACACTGCCTTTTTTTTTTTTTTTAAGATTTTATTTATTTATTTGACAGAGATCACAAGTAGGCAGACAGGCAGGCAGAGAGAGAGAGGAGGAAGCAGGCTCCCTGCTGAGCAGAGAGCCCGATGCGGGGCTCGATCCCAGGACCCTGAGACCATGACCTGGGCCGAAGGCAGAGGCCTAACCCACTGAGCCACCCAGGCGCCCCCATACTGCTTTTTATCGTAAAGCCAAATATAATTAGAAAATAAATACCTTGGCAAAAAAATTTTTAGATGCCATTTTGGTAGTTTCTTATAAAACTCAACATGCTTTTACCACATGATCCAGCAATTGCCCTTCTTGGTATTTACCCAAAAGAGATGAAAACATATCCACACAAAAACCTGCACGCAGATGTTTAGAGCAGCTCTATTCAAAACTGTCAAAACCATGACTGTTAACACATGTGCCCCTCAGAGCACATGGGTGGCTCAGTCAGTTAAGCATCTGCCTTCAGCTCAGGTCATGATCCCAGGGTCCTAGGTTCCCGAATCAGGCTTCCTACTCAGTGGGGAGTCTGCTTCTCTCTCTCCCTCTGCCCTTCCCTCATGCTCCTGCTCTCTCTGGTGCACTCTCTCTCTCAAATAAATCTTAAAAAAAAAAAGAAAAAAAAGTGCCTTTGGTGGGGAATGTTGATAATGGGGGAGGCTATGCATGTGTGGGGGCAGGGGGATATGCGAATTCTCTGTACCTTCCTCTCAATTCTGCTGTGAACCTGTTCTTAAAAAAAAAAAACTATAAGAAAAAAAGAATAAGGCAAAGTCAAACTGAAGTGGTAATTTATTATTCTGGATCTTCTGTACCATACTACCTACACCCACACCCACTCACCAACACACATACACACCTTCTGTACCATACTACTCACATACACGCGCATATGTGCATGCGCGCAGGGAGCCTTGTAATAAAGGGTAGATAAGATTTCCCCATAGTTGTACTTTACCTTCCGAAAATCCCGCTTTTCAAAATCTGTTTCTGCTATTTTCTCATATTCTATGACTGCATTAGCATTCTTGAACTATACGAGAAAATCAGATAAGGGAAAGTTTTAATGATGCTGTAAATTCAACAACCACAAAAATCAAGGTTTTGATGAAATATGAGTTCAAGAAAATCAGAACCACAGACTTTTCACAAATCAAGTTGGTGAAGATGCAGCTGTGACCTCAGTTTGAACTTCAAGTCAGGAAAACCAGAGTCATGCCCTGACAGACATAAATTAAAGGCACGGCATCGTCAGAGGTTGAGCAGAAGTTTCCAGATTCTCACTAAAACGCATCCAGAAGTAAACTGGGAATAAATGGAAATGGAACTAAAACACATTTTAGCTGCTACTGATTTAATCAGGATTTGAATTTACTCAAATTCTTTAACCTCACTCAAATCTCTCTGCTCCACAGCCATCTCAGAAACCCTCCATTTTACAGAATTCTAAATTATAAATAATATTTAAAACTTTGTCTACATATAAGAAACTGAGGCTCAGACTATGAGACTTGCCTATAGTCACCCAGGTGTGGCAATGCCAGAAGTGAGACTAGCTCTCAGTTCTGACTCTCAGGTCACTATACCACAGTATCTCTTTCCATATGGACAAGACCAGAACCATACCTCCTGTTGTGCCTGAGCGTTTTTGTGATCCAGTTCTAGGGCTCTCTGGAAACTACGACATGCAGCCATGGCATTCCCTAGAGATAGGTGGCACTTGCCCTCTCGTAGATGTCCCTAGAAGAAATGCAAAGAGCGAAGAAAAGGAGCATGATTGGCCAAGGAGAGAGCAATCAACAGCAGCAACAAACACCCACACAAAACCAGCATGGGATCAAAGTGCCAGAGCAGCAGTTCTCACGCAGGGGAGATTCCACCCTCCGTGGGACGGTTAGCAACATTGGAGACATGTTTGGCTGTCACAGCCGGGGAGAAGGGGTGCTACTTATACCTAGTGGTTAAAGAGATGCTGCTAAACGTCACACAACACACAGGATAGCCCCCCACAACAAAGAATTATCTGGTCCCAAGTGTCTACAGTGTCAAGATGGAGAAGACCTGGGCTAGAGGAACGCAACTGCAGCAACCAGTCCTCCCCACGGATGGTCACATTACGTACCCGGACGAAACTGTCATCCAACCTCACTGACTGCTGTGCATCCCCAAGAGCTTCCCGGAACTTTCCGAGCATCATCAAAGTGGCGGCTCGATTCCCATAATAGCTAGCATTTTTAGGACACATATCTACAGGAAAGGCAGAAGAAAATAAAATAAAGCTTAGCATGGGTCACTACTTCAAAAACGCAGGGGCCATCTCCCCTCAGAACTACATCAAGGCAATCAAACTATAATAGGAATGCTGACATACTCTAAAAGGCCATAGCCAAAATTTTGACTACCTGTCCAAATAGCAGCAACAGTACGACCAATTAAAAAAAATTGCTACTTAAAAATAATTTATGATAGCTTTAAAGTGCACTGATTATCCTTTAAAGGGGAAGGGCCAGAACATTTATCTTCTTAATGAATTATATTACAGATAATGAGATGAAAATGAATTTGCATTTGTTGAATTAGGGTTGGAGAGCCTGTAAGCAAGTTAGGTGAGAAACACGCTGACATTTAAAAAAAAAAAAAAAAAAAAAGAAAAGAAAAAAGAAACATGCTGACATGGGATTAAAATATGCTGGCAGATGAGGCATGAAAGTTGTTAAAATCTGATAATTAATATCCATAAAGGCCATTTTCTAACATGGTTAAATGAACCGGAAATGGCTGAGATGCATATAAGTGGATTATCTTTTTGCCGTATCTAGAATTTCTGGACTTGCCTTTAATTTGTCAAATGAAGAACTACCCATTTATAGGTCATCCCTCATAAGCCAATTAAGTTTGAAAGATTTCACAGAGTAAGTTATGAACCCACTAAGCCAAAGGCTACTTTTTCATGAGGCGCTACTTATAATAGAATTTATATTTAGCAAATTTATCTTCCAACATAAGCAGTAAGTACTTCTCACCTATGGCTTTTGTATAATAGTTATAAGCTTCATTGTAATCTTTCTTGGCATAGTATGCATTTCCTTGTTCCTTGAAAGACTCTGCTTCCCTGAAAAGGAAAGAGAAAGAGGAGCATGTTACACACAGGGACTAACCTCTGTAATCTCATGGGAGCAATCTTTGGTCTAGAGCCCCAGGCATACTGAGCTGAAAGTTAGTGTGATACTTGAAGGAATTTATAGATTTGTTTTATGCTATTTTTTTTTGTCACCTAGATACATTCAAACTAAACAAAGAAAACTTCTCTCATGTTACCTGCCTTTCCTCGCTATTCCTGCCTATAGTCACATCCCCTACAAAAAGCAAATTTAGACATCCTCTCACAGAGACTGAAATTTTTAAAGTTTATTTATTTATTAAAAAATCTCTACACCCAACATGGGGCTCAAACACATTACCCCGAGATCAAGAGTTGCATGTTCCTCTGAGCCAGCCAGGTGCCCCTAAATTTTTACATTTATTTCCTTTCCACTGTATCACTACTGCTGCCTCTTTAGCAAACATAAAAATTCAGTTACAGATCACTCCATTCAGGGGCAATGATTTCTGAATGTGAAATGGGTCACATTCTAATGATTTATTTTCTTGAAAACTGGCTCATCCATTTGTCACTGAAAGGATAAGCAGAGCAAAAGCAGGTGGCAAAGGAGTTAAAAGCATAGCATATTGGTGTTTAAGATGGAGGACGGAGCTGAGTGACAGCAGAGACCAAGAACTTGGATAACAGGGACATATGAGGTATAGCCTGCCAGTGCCATGCTCTCATTAGTACCCATCTACTGATGTTCTCTCTGCCTATCAAATCTATGTGGGTACTTATGCCCCCCTACCATTCCTATAGTACCTTATATAACCACCAAGTGGATAATACCAGAATTTCTGCCCTACTCCAAGATCCATTTTTGAAACTGTGCCATTAGACAAATTGTACTTTCTGAAAGGAATAATGTTATGTAAGGAGAATTATATTCCAGATCAAGGAACGAGAATCGGGTAAGATATGACCAACAATTTTTTTTTTTTAAAGATTTTATTTACTTGACAGACACAGATTACAAGTAGGCAAGAGAGGCAGGCAGGGAGAGAGAGGAGGAAGCAGGCTCTCTGCGGAGTAGAGAGCCCGATGTGGGGCTCGATCCCATATGACCTGAGCCAAAAGCAGAGGCTTTAACCCACTGAGCCACCCAGGCGCCCTGACAATGTTTTAAAAGAACTAGTAACCTTTACCAAAGATACACCAAATCATTCTAATGACCAAACTGAGTGACAAAGATTAATTCTTTACCCAAGTGATTCCTGCAACATAACTAAATATCTGAGCATTTTTGTTATAAGGAAGAATCTGTTTCTTTTTCTGTCCTCTACACACCCAAAAAAGAATCCAGTGCAAGGGACGTAGGGACAGAAGTACCTAATTCTTAACATAGTGATGGTATGGGAGTTTACAGCTTGATTCTATGGACATCGGCACTGGGAAGATTTGATTTATTTACTTACGTATTTTAAACTATAAAGTGGCAAAGCTGCCCTCCTTTTATTGAGGCGATCTCCCTTTGCATTCTTCTCCAGCACTGTCCTAGAAAGCCCTACTAACATAAAAAGGCTGCTAGAAGAAAGGAAAATGGGAATGATCTATAAATGCTGACAGATTTGAACTGTGATGGACATAAATCTGAATAATTTACACCAACTGGTACAATGCTATAAAGCGGCCATTTGCTATTAAAAGTCCTCAAAAAGGACCCCCCCAACTGCAAGATTTACAGGACCAATTGCAACCTTTCTACAAGGTGTACACCATCCTGCAGCTCTAAATTAAGCAAGGCACTATAAAACTATGAGGAGCCTATCCTTTAAGAGGAGACATGTCAAGAGATCTGAAGAAAGGGCTTCCCCAACACTGGAAGTCAGAAGCTGAGTCAGATGACTATGAAGAAATGGAGTGGTAATTCAAAGGAAACATGGGGCCTACAGTGCACCTAAGAAGACCTAGTCTTCTCTTTAGCTGGCTGGTGGCTAAGAATACACAAATTCCTGAGGAAAACCAAGGGATCTAGGCCCTTGAAAAGACACCGAATTAGCAGTAGAAAGCTTGTTAGTCAAAGGGGAAGCAATCTGTAGAGCTACAGAAAGGTGCCCTTTCTTTCCTAAAACACCAACTTCCATGGAGGCGAGGGATTTCAGCACCAGCTTCTATAAAAACACAAAAGATGATTTCTGTGGAAAGCCAGAAATAATTTCTGAAGCCTGGCACTTTCCATGCGTTATCTTCCTACCAGGTGTTACATTATTCCCATTTCTCAGAGGAGTTAAATAAGGGGTAGAGATTAAAAACTGGCCCAGGGTCAAGATGTCAAGCCACGTGTGACAGATTCCAAAGCTTTTGCACTGTCTACCATGCTAAGCTTTCTCTCCAATGCTCATCTCTAGCTATTGCTTAAGACTTTAAAAATTAATCTGTCCTACTAGGAACAAGAGATGGGCAATGAATGTGAATTTCTTCAAACTAAGACATAAAATAGCCCCAGCATATAAAACCCAACTCCAGAACTACAATCTGGATTTAAATAAGCTAAATGACATTCCTAACAATTAGCCACAGAGAGAGCAGGGCTCCTTTCTCTTTAAGAGGCAAGATCTAGTGAACTGGACTTTGCCTCCCCCAAGAAATGCATTTCATTTTAGTAAATGGTGAGTAGATTCCATTCTAGAGCAAACAAAGCGAGTAATGTAGAGTCAGCCCACAGCAGAAAGAACAAGAAGAATTGTGTTGTGACAAGTTACCATGTTTTTAATCTCACACTGCACAGCATCAGGCCAGAATTAGCTATTCCCACACAACTGCCTCATGAAAAGGACTTATTTTCATAGAAACATGGTTGATTTACAGCTGCCTGAACAATGGGCACTTAGTGCTTTTAGGCTGAATGCTTATTTTTTGCCTCCAGGTCCAACTCCCAAAGTGGAGTCCCTCCATCGTTTTGAACCTCCCCACCAAATACACGACATGCTTTAACCAATGGGCCTGACCCTGTGAGACCAGCCGAGGAAAAAGTGGATCTTTGGAATCCAGCATGGCAGCAGCAAGAACTGAACAAGGCTGCATCAGGAACAATTCCAGGGTCAAATCCATTCAAGTCCTGCCCTGGGAGTCTGAGAAAGGGCTGAAGCTTGTTCAAGTTGCCCTTACAGCAAAGGGACTGAAGGATGAGATGTCAAAGGCGTGGGACTGGAAAAGAAGGAGAAGAGCTGGTTAACAAGGGAATTGAGGGCAGTCTGGTGCTGGTATCTGTCACTCCACTCACCGCCAGCATCAGTGGATTTGATAACCAAGTGAAGTTACAACATGTAGCTACCAAAACATATCAGCACTGAGAAAGGAAGGACTGGAATTAATTAGGTCCGCCTGGACCAACCAAAAAGAAGAAAGAGGTCCAAAATGGACTAAATGACATTACAGGTTATTTTCTATGGCCACAAAATAAAATTCAGACTAAACCCTGAAATATAACACCACATCAAGATAGAGACTTGGCTATAACTGACCTACTGGACCTATTAATAGTTACATTACATTTCTAGTACTTTTTCGGATTTCTAAGGCATTCCACGGGCTCCTGAAGTGGTTACAGCAATATTCTCTCAGGTCCTTCAACGGAGGAAGAGCCAGTGAAGTATCCAAGGCAGCTGCACAGGTGGCCTAACTCTAACAGTCCCAGATTTTTTCCCACTAGATCCTGTTAGCCAATGTCAAGGTTTTTGGATTAAAACTAATTTATCTAGTTTCCCACCAAATCTCTAAGCAGAATAAGCTTCATCTCTGACTTGCCAGGAAATGCTGGGAAAGACTCTACCCTCCACCAAACCAGTCCTTTCACTTTAACAGCCAGCAACAAATTCCTACGAAAAGAGCTACTGAAAGATTTTCAAAAACTTCTATCCTCTTTGGAGGTACCGGGGTGGGGGGGGTGGTTCCACCACAACAGAAACAGTGCTGGAGGGCCTGGGCGGCCTTCTCTCTGACAGAAACAGGTAAGGAGACTACATTCCACTCTTGGTCTGCTTTGCTGTTTTAAGATTTTTTCTTAAAATTTCTTTATTTTTTGGAAATAACTTCATCAATCAGAAAACTGCAGCCTGACACCTGCTCTTCTACACTACACGTGTTAAAAATCTGTATATCCTCTGATCATGCAATTATATTCTCTCTCCCCCAATGCGGCACTCATTCATCACAGATGCTAATTACTCCAACGAACAGTGCCAAGGGAACCATTTGGTATCACACAGGTCTTAACAAGGCTCAGCATCATGTGACCAATTCAGACGACTTGGGCTTATGATGACCAGTCAACTCTGCACGTTTATAGCTCAGCTAAATTAAACATACATTCAAACACCGCACTTCACATTGCAATGGGACCCAAATTAGATGCCCTATAAAAATCTCCATTTTCTTTCTCAATACTTCCAAGTTGAATGGTAAAGCAAGATCTTCACCTTCAACCAACTAGTCTATCTTTTAGCAATGAGAGCTAGAGAATTTTACTCATCGGCTTTCATGAATGCAGGGTTCACTGGGTGGCAGTTTTGGAAAACGCCCTCAATATGACTGAGTTCTCTTTGGAAATGCTTCACATTTCATGTATTTGTGAATTATTAAAATGGGGATGAGAGGGGCGCCTGGGTGGCTCAGTGGGTTAAAGCCTCTGCCTTCGGCTCAGATCATGATCTCAGGGTCCTGGGATCAAGCCCTGCATTGGGCTCTCTTTAAAAAATAAAAAAAATAAAATGGGGATGAGATGCTTTAGTATCTATACAGTGTCACTTTAAGGTTTATTACCTCTGTGCATTAAAAAAAAAGTGCGGTGCCTAGGTGGCTCAGTCTGTTAACCGTCTGCCTTTGGCTGAGGTCATGATCCCGGGGTCCTGGGATGGAGCTCTGGCATTGGGTTCCCTGCTCAGTGGGAAGCCTGCTTCTCCTTGCTGCTTCTGCTATCAAATAAATAAATAAATAAAATCTTAAAAAAAAAAAAAAAGGACTAGAACAGTTCACTATTCTATAACATCTGCAACTTAGGAAATGTGGATTAGATTTTTTTTTTTAAGATTTTATTTATTTATTTGACAGAGATCACAAGTAGGCAGAGAGACAGGCACAGAGAGAGGAGGAAGCAGGCTCCCCGCTGAGCAGAGAGTCCAATGCGGGGCTCGATCCCAGGACCCCGGGATCATGACCTGAGCCGAAGGCAGAGGCTTTAACCCACTGAGCCACCCAGGTGCCCCGTGGATTAGATTTTTTATGAGAAAAACACATCTGACTGCTTCTACTTATTTCAAGTATTTGGCTAGAATAATATATTTTTAATAAAGTTCAGGTCTTCTTCTTTTTTTAAGATTTTATTTATTTATTTGACAGATCACAAGCAGGCAGAGAGGTGGGCAGAGAGGAAAGGGGGGAGAAGCAGGCTCCCTACTGAGCAGAAAGCCTGATGCTGCGGGGCTTGATGCCAGGACCCTGAGATCAGGACCCGAGCTGAAGGCAGAGGCTTAACCTACTGAGACACCCAGGCACCCCAAGTTCAGCTCTTCTTTTTTATTTATTTATTTATTTGAGAGAGAATGAGTGAGAGAGAGCATGAGGGAGAAGTAGACTCCCCAAGGAGCTGGGAGCCCGATGTGGGACTCGATCCTGGAAGTCCGGGATCATGACCTGAGCTGAAGGCAGTCGCCCAACCACCTGAGCCACCCAGGCGCCCCGAGCTCTTCTAATAGCCATTAATAATACTTTAAATCAAGGTGCTCAGTCGTTAAGTGTCTGCCTTCAGCTCAGGTCAAAATCCCAGGGTCCTGGGATGGAGCCCCACATCGGGCAGGAAGCCTGCTTCTCCCTCTCCCACTCCCCTTGCTTGTATTCTCTCTGTCAAATAAATATATAAAATCTTAAAAAAAAAAAAAAACAACTTTAAATCAAAAGAGATGCAGAAGCTTGAATGAGATCTTTTTTTCCCTCTTTTTTGCATTTTCTTGATGTATTCGGCTACTTTTGATGTGGAAGAAAAATCTAACTGCTAAAAATACAACTCAGGACAAGATGATTTCTTTTGTTAGAGCACAGAAGAGTGTTTCAGGGCCTTGGCTTTTGGAGATCATTCTACCGGCAGGAAGAATGATTTAGCTTTAGAAAAAGCTACCTAGGGACACCTGGGTGGCTCAGTTGGTTGGATGACTGCCTTCGGCTCAGGTCATGATCCCGGAGACCCGGGATCGAGTCCCGCATCAGGCTCCCGGCTCCACGGGGAGTCTGCTTCTCCCTCTGACCTTCTCCTCGCTCATGCTCTCTCTCAAATAAATAAATAAAATCTTAAAAAAAAAAAAAAAAGCTACCTATTGGGGTGCCTGGGTGGCTCAGTGGGTTAAAGCCTCTGCCTTTGGCTCGGGTCATGATCCCAGGGTCCTGGGATCGAGCCCCGCATCCGGCTCTCTGCTCAGGGGGGAGCCTGCTTCCTCCTCTCTCTCTGCCTGTCTCTCTGCCTACTTGTGATCTGTCAAATAAATAAATAAAATCTTAAAAAAAAAAAAAAGAAAAAGCTACCTATTAACAATAACACTTTATACTGTCTTACCGTATTTACTACTTCCAAAATGTTACCTTCACTCTGTGATTGTTGTACCCATTTCTCTTCTTATTCAGTCAAGTATACTAGTTGTTCTTCGATCTAGAAACATCCTCCACCCTTTAGAATTTATGGGATCTCGGCCAGTCTCAGAGTAGAAATTCCTTCCTCCTTCCCACAGCCCAAGACCTCTTGTCCCCAAAGGCATGTCAGAGGGCCTGTTTCATGTTGTACTCTCTCTGACCTCCATGAGAGAATAAGTAAAAGGAGCCCGGGAGCTTTTTATTCCATCTTACCAAACACATATTATTCTTTCTTCATTTTCTAACTAGTCTACGGATGAAATGACAAGGTAGGTGGAGCAATTCCACGGACTCAGCGCTTGCTGAATGCAAGGTGCTATATACTGGGTATAAATGAAGGCTTCAAAACTGTCCAGAGAAAACAGAGGATGGGGTCTCCACCAGGTGGTAAAAGTGAGCTACCCACATTCCTTTATCTTTGCTTTAGAATAAACAGCTTCTGTTTTCACTTTAAAGCACAATTAAAATACCCTTCCTTCTCCCCAAAAGAGGGGAGGAGACGAAAATGAAGAAAACTCATTAACATACCAGTTCAAGTTGTTCTCCTTCTGGACATTTGGCAGGGGGCAGAGCCAGAAAGGACCAAGGGGAGTCACAGATACAGTCTACACAAGGCAGTAGCACTCTCTACTGCTCGAGTAAGGAAGGACACCAGGCAACACACTGGAGTTGGCAATGTCTTATTTGGGAGGGGGGGGGGGAGATATTCCCATGAAACAGTTGACTCAACCACAATATATTTATGCTAGTTCCTTAAATGGGAGGTGTCACAAGCTGGCATCTACCTAACCTTTACTCCAGGGGAGAGGAGACCCAACCATAATGCTGCCTCTGAGAAACTTCTCAGAAGCCAATCTGAGGACATAAGTCCTGGCCTCTCAGCAACAGTCAGTCTTGTTTTCATAACATATCCCCAAACCCACCATTTTCTATCCCTTGGTTCCCTACTCTGTGAGATCTCCTACTACCCTCATTGGGACATCAGCACCCAACAAAAATCTAGAACTAAGCAACTATAATTAAGAAAAAGGCTGCTTTCTGAGTTTTGGGGGGAGGGAGGGGTGGAAGTGGGAACCAGAGTGGGGAGTCTAGATTGTCAACTGGTATGTGGCTTCTAAAGTTCTCACAAAAAATACTAAAATAAAGTTATCTTGGTTCCTTACTTTAACAGGTGATTGACTATCTTGGAGCAAACTATCGGAGGAAGAACTTGCAGGACAGAAACTCCCAAGAATAAGAGAAAAATGTTGCTTGCCTCACATACCCTCCCCAAAAGCATAATAATAGAATCAAAAAAGAGATGGTTAACACTTTGCTTATCTGACAATCTGGTCTCCCCACAAAAATGACACAGATTATTAGGGTTTAGAATTAGACTCTGAAAGTCAAATATTCCTCTTCATATTTTTTCTTTTTTTTTTTTTAAGATTTTATTTATTTATTTGACAGACAGAGATCACAAGGAGGCAGAGAGGCAGGCATAGAGAGAGGGGGAAGCAGGCTCCCTGCTGAGCAGAGAGCCCTATGTGGGGCTCGATCCCAGGACCCTGGGATCATGACCCGAGCTGAAGGCAGAGGCTTTAACCCACTGAGCCACCCAGGCGCCCCTCCTCTTCATATTTTCATTTTCAAAAGTCTCAAACACTCACACCTCTGCCAATGGTGGGATAAAACACAGGAACTGCTATTTTGATTTAGATGGGAAAGGAAAAAAGTTTTCAATCCAATAAAATGAATAAACATTGAGATAATTGTGCAATGAATCCTGTTCTTACTGCTGAAATTCAGAGAGTTTAAAAGAATACCTGGAACGACCTCTAAGTAACTTCCACATCACTCAGCACTGAAGAAAAGGGACCAAACATTAGTGGAGTAAGGGAGAAATGGGCTCTCAGAGGGACTGTGCATCAGACCAAGGCACCTAGGTAGCCGCTGACCATTGTTCTCCAATCTTCTAAAGTCCTAGAGAAAAAAAACCAAAGGCAAGTGCCCAGTACTCAGCTTTTAAAAACTTTTAAAATACCAGCTTCAATGACTACACTCATCCCTGATTGGCTAGAATGTTCAATAAGCCTGGGTTTTAAGCCAATCAGATTTCTGGTCGTTGGGAATGTACTAGACACTAGAGCAACTGCCATTCAACTTGGCTCAATTTGGTTTCTGGTTCTGGTCAGTATGTGGACCTGAATTAAAGCAATAAGGACAGAGAGACTCTTCCTCTGTACTCTACCTTAACTCCAGTTATGATTTAACAACTTTTTAAAAGATGTTTAAGTAATCTCTACACCCAATGTAGGGCTAGAACTCACAACCACAAGAAGAGTCATATGCCCTATCAACTGAGCCAGCCAGGCTCCGCTGATTTAATAATTTTGCCACTTGTTAACATCAGGTTCAATTAATCAATTAATCAATCGAGTTCAATACTGGTATTCAGGATTCTGTATTCCTAGCTTTATCCTTTCCTTAACCATGACTTATTTGTCCCACCTCCCATTTCTCCACCTCTGACCCCACATTTAAAGTATACCAAAATGAAAATGAAGGGTGAAAGCAGTGTTTTCACTGATTTGAATTTAAGGTCAAAGATAATATTCCCTTCAGCCTGTGGGCTTACTGAAATGTCTAGCTGCCTACCCTGGAACTTCAAGAGAAAATTTAGAGAGACCAAACCCTAAGAATTTAAAACAGAGGAAGAAGAGCTGGGGAAGGCATCCCCACAACTCTTCAGTTAAGGCCATGAATTCCAAAATGTCCCAGGAAGCTGTAGTAAATAAATAGCAACTGCAGAAGACCTGGAGAAATGGATTCAGGGTTCAGTGCTTCCCACCACCAACATGAATAGAGAAATAAAAGACAAACTCTACAGAGTTTAGATACCTGGATACCGAGAAAGGACCTAATGTTCTTGCTTGAGTCTACCATGAAAACAGACACAGAGATAATCAGATCAAGGAATCCCATAAGTATGTTCTATTTCCTAAATCTACACCTTCCCATTGGTTCCTTTAGACCCTATTATCCAGTAATGCTGGATACATGCTGAGGCCCAGAAGTATTTCTTCTACTGAAGAGCAACTTAAAATCCTTCGATTTTACCATAATAAAGACTACCTACATACACCACCCTAGCCCAGGAAATGTGACCAGAGAGCCTTCACTGGAAACAAGAATTCATATATCAGATAAAGCAGTAGCAACTTCCCAGGAAAGTGTAAGGCTTGAAATTAAATTAAATTAGCTGAATTGTAAAACCTCTGAAATTTAGCTCTCTGACTCCCCAAGTATCTTTCTCTATTCTGGTGGGCAAAGAGAAATAAATAATCTTCATGTTCAGAACCCTGATCTATTTTGGAGTGCCAACTAATACATCTTTTATTTTAGCCTCTCAGCTGCTATGGGGGGAAAAGAACTTTGTCAGAGTGACAGCCAAAAAAAAAAAAAAAAAAGCCAATTTCTTTTCTCTCTAGAGACACTAAAGCTAATGAAATAAAACATTTAGCCATTTAAAATGCTGCAACCCTGAGTCCGCATGTCTTAAAAGCTCTTCTCACTTTGCCCCCTGTGGGACTGTAACAATTTAGCAGCAGCAGCATGCCCTTGAGCCAAGATGCAAGGAAGGAAGGACTTCTTGTTGGACTGCACAAAAACAACCCAAGAGACCCATCAACTCCTGTGTCCCCAAGTGAACTAGTAGCAGGACTGTAACAAGAGACACAAACTTGGCCAAATGACTAAAGGGCATCTGTAAGGGATGTCCCTATCCCATGCCCTGCTATGGCTACAAAGGATTACAGGATACATGAAAAATGTAAAACCACCTTCCTCCCGAACTTCTACACCATCACACAATTTTGAGCACTGAAAAAGCATACATAAACAAGGCTTTTTCTTATTAACCAAAGCCTAGTGTTTACTCTCCTAAGGATGCCTTATATGGCAGGAAGTAAAAATGTGATTTTTATTGCACTATATTTTCCTTTTGATTTGCTCACCTAAGTTGTATATAATAAATATGTCTTATTATAACTAAGAGATCTATATAAATACGTGTTATGGATAAGTCTATTTAGCAGAGATATATTTTTTTCATATTTAAATTTACAGTACTTTTCCTCAGTGGTAGATAAAACAACTACATTTTACACTCAAAGACATCTTAAATTCTACGAAATAAAGCAGTTAACCTAGGTCAACACCCCTCCTTATTCTGCTGTACTGCTACCAAATACTGTATTATTGTGTGATGTGGTCATGTTACAGCATCACCTATTTTCCATTTCTTAATACAACTTCAGATTCTTTTACTATAATTCTGTTGTTTGTTTGTTTGTTTAAAAAAGGACCTGCTTTAGATAGAGGGCTTTGAAGTAAAACTCCAATTAGGCACAAAGATCTATACTAAGTAGGAGAAGGTTTTTTTCAAATTACTACATATAGCCCAAGTCCCTATTTATAGCACACAAAACACCCCCACTGAACTCTTTATAATACCA
Organism: Mellivora capensis; assembly: GCA_004024625.1. NCBI lineage: Eukaryota > Metazoa > Chordata > Mammalia > Carnivora > Mustelidae > Mellivora > Mellivora capensis. The sequence continues at coordinate 11,556 of PISX010014957.1, read as the reverse complement.
AGTAAATTCTTGCAATTAATGTAAGCTCTGTCTGGGGGGGTGGGGGGTGGGATGGAGGTTGTTTCTCATTTGGTAGTTCCTTACCGATGCTTAATTCTAAACACCTGAGAAGAACTAGGTATGACTGAAAACTCAAAACTAAGAACAGACTAGACTCTGGTATCCTGCCTGCTCTGATTATCCCTGGGGCTTACTATACACTTTGTCAAGCCTCTCAGTTCTCAACAGATCTCCAGACACAGGGTGCAGTAAACTACCCTGAAGCTTGGTTACTATTCATTCCGCCATAGTGAGTACCTCCTGTATTTCTAACTTGGGTAGTAAAAAATTCTCAAGAATCCTGGTTTCCAATCTCATGAAGCCAGACTGAAGCCATACAGGGTTTAGTACAAAGACATGAAAGATGAGGGAAGGAGACTGAGGGACTTGTAGTCAATTAATCTGCAGTTGATAGGAAAGGGCTCCGGGCTTTCCAAACCTTTTCCTTAAGTCTCCTTCAGGATTAGGACAAGTATTAACTACCCACAATCGTGTTCCAACCCTCTTCCAACAGCCTGCCTTAGCTGTAGCCAGAATCCAGAGTGTTCTCGAAAACCACTCACTCAGCAGCTCCCTTGGCTAGTCCAGACTGGCAATCTCGAGCCACTGCGGCTGCCCAGCAGTGCCAACAGCGCCCAAACAGTTGCCTTCCTCTCTGCTGTTTAACTTAAGAAAGCACAGCCCTGGGAAGAATGAGGATCTTCCTCCGGAAGGACGGAGGGGCAGGAGTTTGACGTGCAGGCACGAGAGAAGGCCCTCACTCTTCTTCCTTCTCTCTCTCTCATCTCCGACTTCTGGGGTACGGGGAAGGGACACCAGGTCAATAATGGAGACACACTCGGACCCAGCCCAGTGGTCGCTGGGGTACATTACTGAGAAGTGGGGGTGAGAACTGGGGATGAAGAGAACAAGGACTATGGAGATGCAAAGTGCCGGCAGACAACAATGCACAGAAGTTAACAAGAGAAGGGGGGCCGAGCGGCAATGTAAGGAAGTCGTCATTGTCGCCGCGCAGCCTCCCCCACCCCACAACAGACCTCTGAGATTCCCCTAAGAAACCCGGCCTCTACAATAAGGGCGACGTTCCTCCTGGCTGGAGAACAAGGCTGTGCCTCCGCTCCCCAACCAGGCGGAAGCAGGAGGGGAGGGCCGACCTCCGGGAGCGCCCCTTCAGGGGGTCTATCCGGACTTATCTCAAATGGGGGGGGGGTCGGGTCGCGGAGGGCGGGGCATCGCCTCAACAGGGGTCGCATCATGGCAGGGACGGGTTTCCCGGGGTCATGGAACTGAAGCTCGCCGCTTCCACTCCCCCGCTACCCGATTACCTCTTCGCTTCCTCGTCGTCGTGCAGCTCTGGCTCGGTCGCCGCCATTACCACATCGCACTCCGCGGCAGCCGCCATCTTACCGCCGGGACCAGAGAGGCGGGTGGGAGGCAGGCGGTGAAGAGCACTTCCGGCTGGAGCATCGAGCAGCTCAGCGGCGCTGAGCCCAGAGAGGCTCCCTCGGGCCCGTCTACCAGCGAGAGGCTCTGCCTGGGGCCAGAGCGGCCTCCCGCCCCTGGAGGTCCACTGTGGTCTCCGCGCCGGGGCGGGGGCCCAGGGACCGTTCCTGTGCGTAGGGGGCGCCACTTTATCCGTGGGTCGGAAGTGTGGGGGATAAGGAGGGTGATGCCTCTCTAGGCCCGAGTTGTCCTCAGTATGCTGAAAGCTTCGTTGCCATAGCAACTTGCAATCCTAGAGCGTCTCCAGTAAGGTGCAGGAGAGTCTAAGTTGGGTCGAGGACTCGATGACCCAGAACTCCGGAGGGAAAGATCTCCCACTACTACCTTCCCGACCTCGGAGTGTGTCCACAGCTTCCTCCCAGGAAAGGCAAGAAGACACACTTTGAGCCCAGGTCCCTCAGCTTTCATCGGCCCTTGGAAGCCCTGCCCAACCAAGCCAGGGGAACGCAGGGCGTCTTCACCCCGCGCCTTTCATCCCCTCTGGATCTCCAAGCAACAACTGGTTCATCACCCTAATGACGCTGACCCTTTTATGAGGCTGCTTTCATGTCAACTGCCTGGGAGTGCCATCTCAGCATTAAGTCTAGGGAGGGTGGCACGGCGCCCAAGACCCTGCCCTGGAGTTTATAAGGCAGCTCGTAGGGTGAGGTCCCTGCTCCATAGTGTCCCCAGTACTCTCACCCTTTATAGAAACACCCTGCTCAGCACCCTTGTCTTGCCGAATGCAGTCTGGACTGGGAACTCAGGGCAAGGACACACCTTAATCACCTTTGTAGTACCTCCCTCACCCAAACCAATAGTTTTTGTGGGTATGAATTAAACTGGAGTTTCCTGAGGTTAAATTAGGGGAGTTGGAGGTTAAAATTTTATAGTTAAAAGGAACTAAAATAAGAAGGGGGCAAGTGAATTTAAAAAGGATGGACTCCTTTCCTCCATTCCTCCCTAGTATGTGCCATTCTCAGTAGGCTTCTTCCAGGGTCCTGCTTATCACAGTGCTAAGGGGGCAGAAACCACACCCACCACTGGGTAGGGAAGGACGGGAAAGCACAGTGAGTGGGAAGAGAGAAGTCATTCAACCAGCCAGTCATTCACTAGCCTCTCCAAAGTGCCTATTTTGTGCTAGTTTGGGAGGGCACAGACTCACAGACTACTTGCCCTGTCTGCCAGTGGCTCACAGTCTACCATCTACTGCAGGAAGTCAACCTGTTTTTAGACTATCTTCCCCCCGTGTTCTTTGTATCTAAGCCAACTCATTTACTCTCGTAACTTTAATTTTAGCTGTAGATGACACTGAACTCTGTTGATATCTCTAACCTAGACTTCTCATTTGTGAATTCTAGATCTCTGTATCCAATTATCTACTGGGTCTCTTGGGTGTTTCACAAACCCTGGAGACATAATATATTTAAGTTGAACGTGTCATTCTCTCCCCACTTTTCAACAAAAGAAGAAACAAATGCAGCACTTGATTCTCTTTTTATAAAGAATTCCTTATCTTGCCAAATGGTCACCAAATTAGAAAGATAGGAGACATGATAAACTCCCTCTTTCTTACTCCTGACTCCCAATTTATCACCAAGCCTTGTGATTCTCCTACCCAATGTCTTCTCAATCTATCTCTCTCTGTTCCATCCCAATTCAGGCTCTCATCACTTTTATTTTTAAAACTTGTAATACTACCATAGTCTCCTAACAGGCCCCCAGTCTCATCTCTCTCCATTTTTCTTCTCCTACCAATGACTTGCTACACTTGATCCTAGCCAAAAGGCTAAGAGGTGATTACCAATGACTTTCTTAAAAGCAAAAAGTGATCATGCCACTTCATTGGCATAAAATCCATCAATGGCTTTCCACCGCTGTTAGGATACAGCTTGAACTCTTTGACCTACCACACAAGGTCTTTGATTATTTGCCTCCTTTCGACCATCAGTATTGACCCCAAATACTTTTAGTTCCAGAAAATGCCATGACTTTTGCTGGTTTCCTCCACCCTTTCCTTCCACACCCTTCAAATTTCAAAACAGACATAACCTCCTCCTGGAAGTTTTCCGTGATTCCCACAGCACCTCCGTAATAGTTCTCACTGTGCTGTACTGTAACTGTTGGTTTAGATGTCTAGCTCCTCCCGACTGTGACCACCTAATTCGCCCATTTTTCTCTCAGCATGTGGTTTTGTACCTGGCACAGAGGAGGTCTTCAGAAGACATCTGACGAATACACGATTGAATAAAAGAAGTGTTACTGCACTATTTACTGCACTATGGTAGTCTTTAGAGAAAGAACATCCGGGCATCAGAGACACCGGCACCTCGCTCCAGGGAGGCTAGAACCGTGCGCTCAGGTGCACAGCCCACCCAGGTCCCGTCATTCTCCCCGCCGGCCTCTGGGGGCGCTGTGTGTCCGGCTCCCGCTGGCCGCCGCCGGAATTGGTCACGCCGGACGCAAGCTGGGGGGGCGGGGCCGGACGGAGCCTGGGAGGACCCCGGAGGAAAAGCGGAGTCCTTGTGGCTGTGCTGCTGCTGCCCTGGTCCCGGCGCGCCTGGAGGGGTCCGGTCGGGGTGCTGCGAGGGCTCCGGGAGGTACGGAGCTGGGAGGCCACTGCGTCCGCGCCCCCTTAAGTGACGGGCCTCTGTCTCCGATTCCCTCGGGGGAAAATCGGTGGCGGAAGCCCTCTGGCAGTCTCTCTTAGGGGAATCCCTTAGTTGCGGGGCCCGCAGGCGGGAGGAAGGGTCTGGATCAGGATTTTACTTGACAGGTCTCTGTTTGGGACATCTGTTGGGAACACATCTGTATCTGCTCTCTGGGGCAGTCTTGGTCGGGGGTTCCTTCTTGGAAGCCTGTGTTTGGGATGCCTTCGACGAGATCTCTCTTTGGGACCTCTTCGGAGAAGGGGTTTCTGTGTCTGAGCCTCCTCATTCTGCTTTGTCAGTCCAAGGCAGCACATATTTTCCCCTTTCCAAAGCCTTTTCCCCTTAGATTCTTACTCTTTTCTTTCCTGTCTGATGTTCTTCATCTTAGCCATTGACTTGACTGGGAATTAGAGAGAATTAGTTGCTGTCCGGGTAAATCATACAAGAAGGCAAAATACTCTCCTTATTTGCTCACTCTCCCTACGAAGAGTGGCTTGAGACAGATCCACACAGAACAGTATTCCTGCTTATTTCTTCATGGAGTCATGGTTCAAGCCCGGAAGCTGAGCCAGCACTCCCTTCAGCAACCGGTCTTCCACATCCTGTGCACAGAAGGGAGCCTGGGCAGTGACTCCTTTAAACCAGAGACTCTTCTCCCTTTATGGCAACATTTACCGACAACCTGCCCTGAGCCAGTTACTGGCCCTGTACTGCTTATCACAAAGATGAATAAATTATAGCTCACTGTCCATTAGCGGACATAGACATATTATTCTAGTACACCCTGACCCTTGGAGGGGACAGACATTGCTCAATCCCTGAGGCTGTGTATTCTGTGCAGATCCTGGGCTCTCGGTTACAGGAGATCTGCCCTGTTTTCATCCCACCTCACCAAGTGTGCTTCTGCTTTTCAAGGTTGAAGGCTAAGCATGGGGAAGAGCTGCAAGGTAGTCGTGTGTGGCCAGGCATCTGTGGGCAAAACTTCAATCCTGGAGCAGCTTCTGTATGGGAACCATGTAGTAGGTGAGTGTTGTTGGGGGTGGGGGAATGGTGGAAGAAGTTGAAGAATAAATAGGATTTGATCACAACACAAAAAGGCTAAAAGCTGCTGGTGGTGGTTATTACACCCCACAGAGCAAAATCTGCATAATGACCCCAAACATTGCATATTGAAATCCAAAGAGAGGAAACCCAATACTTGAGACAGGGAGGAAAAGTTCTCAAGTCACACTTTTGCTTAGCATGGGATTAGCATAAGGTTAATGTTTGTTTCCTGCTTCCTTCCCCCCAAGTCATCCAGTCCTACTGGACTGTCCATCCCTGGCCCTCTCTCCTGGACCCCACATCCCCTTCTCTCTCTGGCTGGTTAAGCTCGTTAGGATATACTCAGTCCCTCATATTTTCCATCTGCCTTCTTTCTACAAACAAGTTTTCTCTTCATCTTATCCCAGGTTCTGAGATGATTGAGACCCAGGAAGACATCTACGTGGGCTCCATTGAGACCGACCGGGGTGTGAGGGAGCAGGTGCGTTTCTACGACACCCGGGGGCTCCGAGATGGGGCTGAGCTGCCCCGGCACTGCTTCTCCTGCACTGACGGCTATGTCCTGGTCTACAGCACGGACAGCCGAGAGTCTTTTCAGCGTGTGGAGCTGCTCAAGAAGGAGATCGACAAATCCAAGGACAAGAAGGAGGTGTGTACAGGGGTGGGGGACACTGGTGATGAGCAGGAGTGGACCCTGGGCTGGCTTTGGGGAGCCTGGCATGGCTCTGATTTTCATTTGTATCCCAGGAGGTGGGGTGGGAGCTAGAGGGGGGATGGATGGAGGCCACGGGAGGCGGTCTTCCCCCTGGAGGCGGCCATGTGCTGAGGCAGCTTGACCAGAGAGGCTTTTCTTTAGTTTTGGGGGTTCCTGACCTAACCCTAGAAGCCCCCACTAATCTTTCTTGAGGATGCTTCCTTGCTCTTAGCTGTGAAGGCCCTTCTGTTCCCGAATCCCTCTATAAGCTATAGGAATTTGGGGGATGCTTCCTTACCAGGTGTTTAGACAGACAGACTGATTACTTGTAATGGGCAGGCATAGGAGATAGAGGGCTTGTAAGGGAACTCCTGGAGGGAGGGCAAATGAGGCCAGAATTTAAGTGGAGGAAGGAGAGGACAAAGCAACCATCTCCCTCTCTCTAGTCCTTGTTTCTGATCTAGGAAGAGGTGAAACATTAGCTAATGAGACTTTCGCTCGTCCTAGGACTCCTAGGTAGATGTCTGCCATCACACCCAGGCCTGAGGTCCACGGTACAACCTCAGGTCTCTACTCTGTCCATCTTCCCAAGGTCACCATCGTGGTCCTGGGCAACAAGTGTGATCTGCAGGAGCAGCGGCGTGTCGACCCAGATGTGGCTCAGCACTGGGCCAAGTCTGAGAAGGTGAAGCTGTGGGAGGTGTCTGTAGCCGACCGCCGCTCCCTGCTGGAGCCCTTCGTCTACCTGGCCAGCAAGATGACCCAGCCCCAGAGCAAGTCTGCTTTCCCCCTCAGCCGCAAGAACAAGGGCAGCGGCTCCTTGGATGGCTGAAGAGCCGCCATCCCTTCTCCACCTTCCCAGCCTCATTCCAGCTGCTGGGACTCTGGAAGATGTGTCCAGGGGTGGGGTTGGGCAAGCTGTCCTTCCCAGGCCAGGCAGCTGGGCTGTCCCAGGCTCAGGTCACTTTCGCTCCCTCTCAGCTCGGGGAAGTGCAGATAATCTAGGCTAGTGCCCTCCCCCAAACCTCCTCCTGTCCAGCATTCATCATCCCTGTGCTGCTGTGACCCGGGGCAGTTGTGGGTCAGTGTCCCCTACCACGTGCCCTGGATGGGAAGCAGAGCTGCCATGCAGAAGTGCCCAGTCCAGGCTCTGGTTCTGGTCACGGGGTCCCCTCACCTGTGGGTTTCCTGCTAGGGACAGGCACACACACATGCGCATACGCTCACACTTATGGCGCCAGCCTGGACTCTGGATGGAGAAAGGCGTGTGTGTGTGTAGATGTGTGCACTCGTGCATGCGTGTGCCTGCTGGTGTCCAGCTCTGACTGTCCTCTCCTTGGCTGGAAGAAGCCAGCCTCCTGGGAAGTGTAATTTTCCACTTTCACTCTTCCCCTCGAGTTGTTTTGCTTCCTCTTCCTGCTCAGGGAGCACATGGCCCTCGTTGGCTGAGATGGGATGGAGTGATGGCTGGGCTTCACCAGCTGGCTTTGGGAGCTTGCAAGGACTTTCCCCTCTCTGGGTTTCAGTTTTCTCATCTGTAAGGTGATGGGAGTTGCTTAGATGATCTTCTGGATCCTCTCCAGCCCTCAGATTTTATCATGCCTGTGGCTTGGGGCTGGCTCTTACTGTGCCCTTGGCTTCTCCCTCTTCAAGGTGCTATGCCTCCTGGCCCTGGAGGCTGAGACACTGCTCCCCCCAACCACCAGGGGGCAGGAGTGCAGCGGCCATTCAGTGTCCAGTCTGCGGACCTCACACCGGTGGGGCCTGGTCTTCACCCCTTCCTGTGGTTGTTTTCAGCTCAGAGCTGGACTTCTATTTATAAATTACTTGTGTTTCTCTGCCTGCTGCCATGGTGAAGGTTGGACAAGGTGCTCCTCCAGCCCCTCCTTACCTCAGATGCCTGAACAGAACAAGGCAAACCAGTAGCAGCTTCTCAGGAGCTGACAGATCTGTTGGGACTCGGAAGGGTGGTTACACTTGTCACCCACAACTTCCTGTGTCCACGTCATGCTCCTCGTGTGCACACCCAGCATAGCTGAGACACGGGAGCCAGTGACCTCTAGTACACGCCCCTTCTCCCGGAGATGGGAGAAGTGAGTAGGGCAGCCCGCCCAAGGCTGGGCGAGTTGAGGTAGGGCATATACAGGCTCGGGCTTGAATTCATTTATTTATGCATTGGACACAATAAAACTGCAACTGTTATCAAAAAATTTCCCTCCCCTCCCCCCTTCTTGACCTCCCATTGGAAACATCTAAAAAAAAAAAACAGATAACGGGTGGAGACCGGCAAAGTCCCATATTGTGGGGTGAAGGAGCAGAGCTGGGGGTGGGATGGAGGTTGTGACATTGACTTTGACAGCACAAAAATGGTTCTTGAGAGTATGTCATCCTGGATCCCAACACTCAGCTTCACAGTGAGGGGGCTGGGTACTGGCTGGAAGGAGGGGAAGCTGGATTTGGTGTTGGGGACCAGTTTGGGGTGAGGAGCTAGAGGGGAAAGCTCTCTGGGAGCCTTGAGGTGGGAGGGGTTGTGTTTGCTGGGTCTGGAGTCTGAGACCCAGTGCTCCCCCCACCCAGCTGGGATTTACAAGGAACCGATGAAAGGCTGAGGAGAGAGCTTGTGTGGGGTTGATCACCTCTGTTAAAACTGGGCCCTGCCAGAAAATCATCCTCACCTACCCCTCTGCTCAGAGCAGAGGAACCCCAAAAGCTTTCAGCCCCAGCCTCATCTTGGCTTTGCCCCCCACTCAGCACTACTCCCTTTCTCCTCCACAGTGTTCTTCCACTCCCCCAGGGTCACCTTGTCCAGATGGCCTTGAACCCTCTCCAGCTTGAGACCCTATCTGCCACTTCCAGTGATTCCCTGGAGAATCCAGTGAATAGAGATGGCCTCCCCTGCAGGCTTGTCCCCAGGCTCAAAGTTAAGATTCCTAGGGCCTCTGGCCATGGGGGTATAGGTCTCAAGTGGGGGAGACGAGAGCACCATGGGGCTGGGGCTAGGATTTTGCATAGATCTTTGGGATTTCTCAGTTTGCTCCCCATTAATTAGGCTGGGCAATGCAGGGGAACCCAGCACTAGTCTGAGGAAAAGGAGGCTGGGAAAAGGAGGGTGGGGACAGAAGGTCCTTGGGCCAGGAGGGTAGTAGTGGACTCCCTAATCCAAACTGGGTAAAGGGCAGGTACCCTTGAAACTAGCCCAGCTCTTTCTAGATTGGACAGGAAGCCCTCAGCTGTAAAAGGCAATCTCCTGGGGGATGGAGGAAACTGAGGCATCTCGGGAAGAGGAGGCAGGGACAGCAACTGCTGGAAAATGGGCCCTGGATCCCCCAGGAAGCCTAGTAGGGGGCAAAGACGATGGGCCCCGTGGCAGGGCGGACAGCTCCTGCTGGGGTACGAAACAGAGCTGGGCCCAGGATGGGAGCTGGAAAGAGGGTGGTAGCTGCTGTGGGGGCAGGCCGGAGGGCCAGGGGCCCTGGCAGGGTACAGATGGCGGCAGCCGCAGTAGGGATCGGGCTGGGCAGGAAGCGAGCCGCCAGCGTCTTGGTGAGTTGCTTCTGCAAGGCCAGTTTTGACTGCAGAAAGGAGAGAGAGGAATGGACACATTCTGACCCAGGAAAATCCCACCCCTCCCAGGGTGCCATCCTTGGGCTTTCTACTGCAGGAAAGACGTGCCTTTTAGGGTTCCGTTCCAAACCTAAATCCTCCCTTCCCACCCCCAAACACTCATTCCAAAGAGCTTTCTCCACCACCTGTCTTCCTGCCCAGAGGAAGGAGGCTGTGGGGGGCGGGGGCAGAGATGGTCTCTAGGAGATGCATGCCCAACCCTCGCTCTTGACCCTGAGATTACTATCTCGGCCCACCTCACCCGGAAATTCCTCATGCAGATCCCAAGATGGCTGAGAACCCCAGCCCAGCTCTCCCTCACCCCAGGCAGCCTTGTAGGGGGTGTGAGGGGGTGGCTTCTTTCCTGACCCCCACCCCCAGTCCCCAGCTTGCCCTTCTGAACCAACCTCTCCCCTAAGGCCCCGGGGCCCAGCCTTGTTGCCTGAAGACAGATACCTTGAGGATACTCACAGCCAGCGCTGCATGTTTCTGCAGCTTGCTGTGCTGGCTGGACGGCTTGGGGGGCTTCCCAGCCAGGCGGTCTTTGTGCCTCCTGCTGCTCAGGTGCTAGCGGACAAACAGATAGACTGGCAACAGGATGAGGAAGCCCAAGGACCCCCCACACTACCCAATCATCCTCAACAAGCTAACCCTCCACCCATGAGCCACACGTCGTCAGACATACATTTGTGGAGTGTCACCCTGGGAAGGGGAGGTGAGACAGCGTTTGCCCTCCAGGATCCCACTGTCCCTCCAGTCTCTAGCTCCTCTTCCTCCGCTGGCTCCCTCCCCGCACCCAGCACAGGTCCCACCCCCTCAGCTCTGCTCCAGCCCCAGCCCCAGTCTTGGCCTCACTTCTCCCACCTGCTTGAGTTGGGTCTCTGAATTGACCTGGAGCTGACACAGAGCACAGTGAAAAGGGGGGCTGGGCCCCTGTCGGCCCCCCTGACCCCCTGCCACTCTCTTGGCTTTGTGTCCAGCTCCCCGGGGCACTGGGCGGCCTCGGCCCCTTCGGGGAGCACCTCGTTGACCTTCCACCATCCACCGATGCTTGGCTCCTGAGGGAAGAGGGAAGACAGCCCATCAGCTCCAAAGAGGGGCTGCAAGGGCCATGAGGATCCCTCTGAACTAGGTCAGTCTGGCTGCCCCACCAAGCCTGCAGGCTGCTCCACAAGTGCAGCCACCCGAGAGTTCTCGTCCCCACCTCTGCAAGGCCCTCCCAGCTTCCGTAGTTCCCACCAGCCACCCCCCACCCCCAGGCCTTCTTGCAGCGGAACTGCCCGGCTTCCCGTTGCTCTCATCTCCTGCCTTCCGTCTGGGTCTGGGTCTGACCTAAGGACAGATGGAGGAGATGTTTCCGGCCTTCTCCCAGTGATCCTTCAGTTCTTGCTGCCCCAGACTAGTCTTCCCAATTCTCCCGCCCCACACATCAGCTGGAGGACCCAGAATGTCCACCCAATCACAGCTGAACACAACACCTGTGTCACCAAGCCCTTGAGCAAAATGCCCAGAAACTCCAGCCTGCCTGCTGCTGGGGAGGGCTGTCTGCCTGCCCGTCTCTTCCCCTAGACTCCAGCGCACTGACCTGTGTTATGAGCCTGAAGCTGGGAGGCAGAGTTCACGGTCACCTTGCACGTGGGGCAATAGAGGCGCCCCTTCTCGCTCCTGCTCTCCCCACTAACACCACTTCCCACAGCAGCTGCTGCTGCCTCAGGCCCTGGTGCCTCTCTCCCAGGCTCTGGGGAGGAGGGTAGGCAAGAGGAAGAAGAGGACGAGGAGGCAGCAACCAAGAGGTCTGATTTGGCAGGCTCCCTGGGTGTGGGGTCCGGAGTCAGTGGTGGTTGGAGTTGGGAGCCAGGAGGAGGGGCCGCAGGAACTGCTGGGGAGATGGAAGGCATCGGGTAAGAATCATCTTGAGAGGGGCGCCTGGATGGCTCAGTGGGTTAAAGCCTCTGCCTTCGCCTCAGGTCATGATCCCAGGGTCCTGGGATCGGGCCCAGCATCGGGCTCTCTGCTCAGTGGGGAGCCTGCTTCCTCCTCTCT
>PISX010014956.1:16702-51382 GCA_004024625.1 Mellivora capensis | reverse complement strand
GGTTGAGCTCCAGTTTCAAAGCATTGTGATCTGAGAATATGCAGGGAATAATCTCAATCTTTTGGTATTGGCTGAGTCCTGATTTGTGACCCAGTATGTGGTCTATTCTGGAGAAGGTTCCATGTGCACTTGAGAAGAATGAGTATTCTGTTGTTTTAGGGTGGAATGTTCTGTATATATCTATGAGGTCCATCTGGTCTAATGTGTCATTCAATGCTGTTGTTTCTTTATTGATTTTCTGCATGGATGATCTGTCTATTACTGAAAGAGGCGTGTTAAGATCTCCTACTATCAATGTATTCATATCAATATGACTCTTTATATTGATTAATAGTTTTCTTATGTAATTGGCTGCTCCCATATTGGGGGCATAGATGTTAACAATTGTTAGATCATCTTGGTGGATAGACCCTTTAAGAATAATGTAGTGTCCTTCTGTATCTCTGACTACAGTCTTTAGTTTAACATCTAAATTATCTGATATGAGAATCGCTACCCCGGCCTTCTTTTGAGGCTCGTTGGCATGAAAGATGTTTCTCCATCCCTTCACTTTCAATCTGGGTGTATCCTTAGGTTCAAAATGGGTCTCCTGTAGACACCATATGCATGGGTCCTGTCGTTTTATCCAATCTGCAACCCTATGTCGTTTTATGGGCGCATTTAAGCCATTCACATTGAGAGTGATTATCAATAGATACGTTTTTATTGACATCGTGTTACCTTTGGAGTCTTTCTTTCTGTAGATTGTCTCTATATTTCTGTACAATGATATTCTTGGGGTTTTTCCTCTTTTATAGAAACCCCCTTAATATTTCTTGTAATGTAGGCTAGGTGTGTGCAAACTCTTTTAAGGTATGGCGGTCTTGGAAACTCTTTATATCTCCATCCATTTTGAATGTCAGTCTTGCTGGATAGGGTATTCTTGGCTGCATGTTCTTTTTTCATTTAGTACCCTGAATATATCTTGCCAGCCCTTTCTGGCTTGCCAGGTTGCTGTGGACAGGTCTGACGTTATTCTGATGGGCTTTCCTCTGTACGTAGGGAGCTTCTTTGCCCTAGCTGCCTTCAAGAGAGTTTCTCTACAATTATAATTCCTCATTCTTACTATCAGGTGTCTCGAGGTGTTTCGAGAATCTAAAATCTTGGGAGGGGACCGTTCTGCCTCTAGTACATGAACGCTGTTTCCATTTGCGATATTTGGAAAATTTTCATGAAGAACGTGTTTGACAATATCTTCTAGACTTCTTTCTTTCTCTTCCCCTTCAGGTATTGCAATAATCCTGACGTTGGAACGTTTCATGGCATCATTTATTTCCCTGATTCTGTTTTCGTGGTTTCTAAGCTCTTTGTTCCAGGCTTCCTCCTGATCCTTTCTCTCTATCTGTTTTCCTCCAGATCACTTATTCTATCTTCTGTCTCAGTTACTCTAGCTTTTAGAGAATTTAGATTAGATTGGAACTCATTGAGAGCTTTGTGAACATCATCTCTGGTGGCTTTCAGTTCTGCCCTGAAATTGTGAACATCATCCCTGGTGGCTCTCAGTTCTACCCTAATCAATTCCATTTGGTCGTCCATGGTTTTCTCCATCCTCGCTATTGCCTGGATAATTGTTAGCCTCAATTCCCTTTCCAACATAATGTCTATGTCGGTAGCCATTAGCGCTTTTGCAGAGGGCCCATCCTCTGAATTTTTCTTCTGTTGGGCATTCCTCCTCCTAGTCATTTTGGTCAGAATTGGCTGAATGGTTGTAGCTGGATGTATCGACCTTGGTGCAGTGAAGGTGCACCCTGGAATGCTTCTGAGCAATCAAGAGTCCCCATCCAAATGAAAGGAAAAAAGAAAGAGAGAAAGCAGAAAAAGAGAGAAAGAGAGAGAGAGAGAGAGAGGAAAAAGAACGAAGGATAAAAGAGAAGGCTCAGCCCAAATGGGCCCCAAGGTAAGGTTTGTGAAGTATACAAACAAATACAGACAAATAAAAAAGACTGATAAAAGTATATGACAAGAGAAGAAAAAAATATGTACATATGTATGTAGAAGGAAAACAGAGAAACAGACAAACAAAAAAAAGAACCTCGTCAATAAGAATCCTAAGTATAAGATTTATAGTCTACCAGGACAAACACAAGTATACAAAAATACTGGTAGGAGAAAAAGATGGGAGAGTGGTTGTAAATTCTCAGTGTGGGCGAGGAAGTTTATTTTGCTTTTCCTGATTGTATCTTGATATCTTTTTTAAGGGATACAACTTTCCTAAGATATCAGGGGATTAAAAATTGGTTTACCTACAGGGGTAGCATTGATTGGGGAAAGGGGATTACCTTGAATTTTAACTCTATATGAATATTAGCAAATAAAAGTAAAGAAAAGAATGATCTAAACTAAAGTGAAATTTAAAAAATATATATATATTTAAAATAGAAAAGCAAAAGAAAAACATGGGTATATGTATCAAAAAGTTCAGGTTAGAAGGTTATTATGGAATTTGATGTACTGGACGTCTCACTGTGATGGTAAATAGGCTAAAAAAATCTATATAACAAAATAAGAAAGATTAAAAAAAATTTTACAAATGAACCAGAATAGTGGGAAGGAATTAAGAATTAAACGTATCTATGAAGTAGTAGTGATTGTTGTCTTCTCGGCTGGTTGGCTTTCCCTGGGAGGGGCCTGCCGCGTGGGTTTTCAGGCAGTGTTTCCTGAGTTAAGTCCTTCCACCCCCCTCCAGGGGATTGGCTCTGAGGAAACCGGGCCTTTAGGCTTTTGTTCTCTGGAGGTTTTTATGTCTGTTCCTTTGTTTTCTCTCCCCCCCTTGGCAGCTCCGGATGGTTCTTGGAGGTTTAGAGGAAAGCAAACTTCACCTAGACCTCCCTCCCAGAGAGAAGCCCTAGTCCGTTCCCCTCTGAGTGCTGCAGAGCAGGTTCCCAGCCGAGATCTGCGGACACCTGTGTGTCCTGTTTGTACTCAAAACCACAAGGGGCAGCTGTCTGGGCAGCTCCGGACACCCGGAGCGGTTCCAGGCGGGGAAGGCACACAGAGATTTTCCCGCTGGCCTGAGCTGGGAGAGGTCAGACTTTCTGGGTCCTAGAGCCCCCGCAGGTGCCTGCGCGCCTCTCTCAGGGGAGGGGGTGGAGCGCGTCTCAGGCTCTGCTAGTGCAGCGCAGCACACAGGTGGGGACTGCAAAAGTCTGTTTCTGCTCCGGGAGGGTCCCAGCCCCTGCCACACACCCAGCGCCCTTAGGAGGTCTCCTCGCAGCTCAGCGACCAGGACCTGGTTTCTCCGCTGCACTCTCTCTGGCTCAGCGCCAGGGCTGTCTGCCCTCCGTGGGGGACTTAAGCCCCTGTCCCTAACAGTTCCAATTCCCACAATTTCACCCTGCGATCTTTTCTCTTTTTGAGTGCTTTTTATTGGTCTTCAAGTTAATGCTGGTCACCAGTCTTAGGGGACTCTCGTATTGGGGTATTACTTCCCAATGTGTCTCCTCTGGTGGCTCCCTCCACCTTTTGTTTATCTTCTGATACCAGTCCCGTGTTCCCACTCCACTTTACCTGCCCACTGACGTCTTCTGCCCCCGTAGAGATCCTGACGTCCCACTGGCCTTTGGTTAGGTTTATTCCTAGGTATCCTATAGTTCTTGGTGCTATAGTAAATTGAATCATTTCTCTAATTTCCCTTTCTGTATTTTCATTGTTAGTGTATAAGAAAGCAACTGATTTCTATACATCGATTTTGTATCCTGCCACATTACTGAAATGCTGTATGAGTTCTAGTAATTTGTGGGTGGAGTCTTTTGGGTTTTCTATATAAAGAATCATATCATCTGCGAAGGGAGAGAGATTGACTTCCTCACTGACATTTTGAATCCTTTTATTTCTCATTGTTGTCTGATTGCTGTTGCTATAACTTCTAGTACTATGTTGAACAAGAGTGGCGAGAATGGACATCCTTTTTGTGTTCCCAATCTCAAAGCTAAGGCTGACAGCTTTTTCCCACTGAGAATGATATTCACTGTGTGTTTTTCATAGATAGATTTTATGAAGTTGAGGAATGTTCCTCTAATCCTATATTTGAATTGTTTAAATCAGGAACAGATATTGTATCTTGCCACATACTTTTCCTTCATCAATTGAGAGAACCATGCGGTTTTTCTCTCTTTCCTTATTGATTTGTTCTATCACATTGATTGATTTGCAATTCCTTAGGAAATCAAAAATAGAACTTCGCTATGACCCTGCAATTGCACTATTGGGTATTTACCCCAAAGTTACAGATTTACTCAAAGGAAGGGCCATCTGAATCCCAGTGTTCATAGCAGTAATGTCCACAGTCTCCAAACAGTGGAAAGAACCAAGATGCCCTTCAACAGACAAATGGATAAAGAAGATATGGTAGGGGGAGACAAGATGGTGGGGAACTATGAGGAGGCACCATTTCAACCTGTACCCTAAAGTGAGCTGATTACATACCAAGGAACTCTGATCACACATGAAATCAGCCTGAAATTAGAATTATACACTTCTGGATCCCTATGGGGGCAGAAGATGCCAATGGGAAGGTAAAGTGGAGCGGGAACATCGAACTGATACGGAAGATAAACAAAAGGAGGAGGGAGCCACCAGAAGCAACCCATTGGAAACTAATACCCCAATATGAGAGTGCCTTGCAACTGGGCATCAGCATTAACTTGGAGTCTCGTTGAAAGCACTCCAAAAGAGCAAAGGATCATGGTGGGAAATTGTGGGAATTGGGACGGTTGGGACAGGGGCTTAAGTCCCCGGACCCAGGACAACCACCCCTGGTGCTGAGCTAGAGAGAGTGCGGCAAAGAAAACCATGTCTTGGTCCCAGAGCCTGGAGTGCGCCTAAGAGCACCTGGGAGCGCCAACTGGGAGCCTCGCCAGCCAGCAGAATCACAGCCCTTGGCACTACCCATGCGAGCAGGCTGTGAGATCAGAGTTTGAGTCATGCTGCCCACCCTCCACTGAGAGAGGCGTGTGCAGGCACCAAACCAGCGCTCTCGGACCTGGAGTGTCTGAGCACACCAAGCCCTGGCCAGCGGGATCTCCGTGTGCTATCGCTGCTTGGGATCTCTCTGGCGGTCTGGAGCTGACCAGACAGCCGCCACTGTTGTGGTTTGGGTACAAGCAGGAATTCCTGCATCCCCAGGGACCACGACTGGTAACATGCTCTGCCAGTGGCCAAGGGGGAATGTATGTGCTCTGGAGCACCCAGAGGGGAACAGACTGAGGCTTCTCGCTGAGAGGGAGGTCTGGGTGCAGTTTGCTTTCCTCTAAACCTCCAAACACCAACCAAACTGACAAGGTGAGAGAAAACAAACAAACAAACAAACAAAAACCTCCAGAGAACAAAAGCCTGTAAAACCGGTTTCCTCAGAGCCCATCCCCTTGATAGGGGTGGGAAGACTTAACTCAGGGAAAATCATTGACTGAAAATCCAGATGGCAGGCCCCTCCCCCAGAAAGCCAACCAAAAAGAAAAAAAAAAAAAAAAGACAAGAGAGCAACCACCACTACTTCTTAGATACAACCTTTATTGTTAATTCGTTCCCACTATTCTGCTTCACTTTTTTATTGATATTTTTAACCTATTTACCATCACAGTGAGATGTCCAGTATATCAAGTTCCATAATAACCTTTTAACCTGAACTTTTTGATACATACACCTGTGTTTTTCTTTTGCTTTTCTATTTTTTAATTTTATTTTAGTTAAGTTTAGTTTATTCTTTTTTTATTTTTATTTTTTAATATTCATGTAGAGTTAAACTTCAAGGTAATCCCCTTTCCCCAATCAATGCTAGTTCTATAGGTAAAGCAAATTTTAAGCCCCCTCTATCTTAGGGTTTCAGTATAATTCTGTTTGTCCTGGTAGTATATAAATCTTATACTTGGGGTTCTTCTTGTTTTTGTTTTGTCTTTATATATATATTTTTTTCTCTTGACATCTACTTTTATCAGTCTTTTTGTTTGTCCGTTTTTCTTTGTATACTTCAAAAATCTTACCTTGGGGCCCATTTGGGATGGACCTTCTCTTTAATTTTATCTTTTTTTTTTTTTGTTCCTGTATCTCTCGCTCTCTCTTTTTCTTTTTTCTTTTTTCTCTCTTTCTTTTTTCTTTCGTTTGGGTGGGAACTCTTGATTGCTCAGAAGCATTCCAGGGTGCACCTTGCCTGCACCACAGTCAACACATTCAACTACTTCCATTCAACCATCTCTCACCAAAATGACTAGGAGGAGGAATTCACAACAGAAGAAAAATTCAGAGGATGGCCTTCTGCAACACGTCGGAAAGGGAATTCAGGCTAACAATTATCAAGGCAATAGCTAGGCTGTAGAAAGTCATGGATGACAAAATAGAAATGATTAGGGCAGAACTGAAAGCCACCAGGGATTATGTTCAAAGTTAGGGCAGAACTGAAAGCCATAAGGGATGATGTCCACAAGGCTCTCAATGAGTTCCAATCTAATCTAAATTCTCTAAAAGCTAGGGTAACTGAGACAGATTGTAGAATTAGTGATATGGAGGACAAAAGCTAGAGAGAAAGGATCAAGAGGAAGTCTGGAACAAACAGCTTAGAAGCCACGAAAACAGAATTAGGTAAATAAATGACACCATGAAATGTTCCAAGGTCAGAATTATTGGAATCCCTGAGGGGGAGGAGAAAGAAAGAAGTCTAGAAGATATAGTGAAACAAATTCTCCATGAAAAATTTCCCAACCTCAATAATGGAACCAGCGTTCATGTACTAGAGGCAGAACGGTCTCCCCCCAAGATAATAGAATCTAAAAATACATGCAGGCATCTGATAGTAAATTGAGAAATCATAATTGTAGACACGATCTCTTGAAAGGTGCTAGGACAAAGAAGCTCTGTACTTACAGAGGAAAGTCCATCAGAATAACCTCAGAATTGTCCACAGAAACCTGGAAAGCCAGGAAGGGCTGGAAAGACATATTCAGTGTACTAAATGAGAAGAACATGGAGCCAAGAAAACTTTATCCAGAAAGACTGACATTCAAAATGGATAGAGAGATAAAGAGCTTCCAAGACCAGCAAAGCTTAAAAGAGTATGTGACCACCAAACTGATAACACAGGAAAAATTAAGTGAGGTTCTAAAAGAGGAAAAATCCTAAGAATATCATTGAACAGAAATATATGGAGAAAATCTACAGAAAGAAAGACTTCAAAGGTAACACGATGTCAATAAAGATGTATCTCTCAATAATCACTCTCAATGTGAATGGCCTAAATGCACCCATAAAACGACACAGGGTTGCAGATTGGATAAAACGACAGGACCCACCCATATACTGACTACAAGAGACCAATTTCGAACCTAAACATACACCCAGATTGAAAGTGAAGGGATAGAGAAACATCTTTCATGCCGATGGGCCTCAGAAGAAGGCCGGGGTAGTGATTCTCATATCAGATAAATTAGATTTTAAACTAATGACTGTAGTTCAGAGATACAGAAGGACACTACATCATTCTTAAAGGGACTAACCACCAAGATGATCTAACAATTGTAAATATCTATGCTCCCAATATAGGAACAGCCAATTATAAGAAAACTATTAATCAAGATAAAGAGTCATATTGATATGAATACATTGATACTAGGAGATCTTAACACGCCTCTCTCAGTAACAGACAGATCATCCATGCAGAAAATCAATAAAGAAACAAAAGTATTGGATGACACGTTGGACCAGATGGACTTCATAGATATATACAGAACATTCCACCCTAAAACAACAGAATACTCATTCTTCTCAAGTGCACGTGGAACCTTTTCCAGAATAGACCAGACTGGGTCACAAATATATGGTATATATATACAATGGAATATTACACCTCCATCAGAAAGGTTGACTACCCAACTTTTGCATCAACATAGACAGGACTAGAAGAGATTATGCTGAATGAAATAAATCAAGCAGAGAGAGTCAATTATCATATGATTTTCCTTATTTGTGGATTATAAGGAATAATACATTGGACGTGGAGAGATTGAGAGAAGTGAGTAGGGGAAAATTGGACGTGCAGAAGAACTATGAGAGACTGTGGACTCTGAGAAACAAACTGGAGGTTTTGGACGTGGTGTGGGTAGTTGGATGAGCCTGGTGGTGGGTATTATGGAGGGTACATATTGCATGGAGCACTGGATATGGTGCATAAACAATGAATTCTGGAACACTTAAAAATAAATAAATAAATACATAAGTAAGTAAGTAAATAAATAAATATAATAAACTGTTATAAAAGTGGAATCAAAATCAATGAGGAAAACAAGACTTTGGCAATAAATGGTGCTTGGATAATCTGTTATTAGTTTGAAGGAAAGTAACACTAATTTTCTGCCTTAACACCTAATACCACTTGATGGCATAAAAAGAATGAACTTATAGAAAAATCAAATGACTAAAATGAACTTGGAGCACTGGGTGTGGTGCATAAACAATGGATCTTGGAACACTGAAAAAAATAAAATAAAACTTTAAAAAATAAATAAAATGAACTTGAAAAAAAGTGAAATATCAGCTGACCTCAAGAAGAAAAATTAGATTAATCCTCTGAGCATAAGCTAGGTGGAAGTAAAGGAACTGAGAACAGATTTGACAAATTCCAGCTCGTTAAAACCTATAAGTCCAACAATAAAGAAAGTTTAAAAGCAAGTGTGAAATCAGGAAAATATTTGGAACACACTGTCTACTACAAAGCATAAAGTGGAGACATGTAAAAAGTTTTTTTACTTTTTTAAAATTTTACTTTATTTTTTCAGTGTTCCAAAATTCACTGTTTATGCACCACACCCAGTGCTCCATGCAATACATGCCATCCTTAATTCCCACCACCAGGCTCACTTAACCCTCTGACCCCTCCCTTCCAAAACCCTCTGTTTCTCAGACTCCACAGTCTCTCATGCTTTGTCTCCCTCTCTGATTTCCCCCAATTCACTCTTTGTTTCCTTCTTCTAATCTCCTCCATGTTATTCCTTATGCTCCACAAGTAAGTGAAACAATATGATAATTAACAGACACGTAGACCAATGGAACAGAGTAGAGTCCAGATATGGACCCACAACTCTATGGTCAAATAATCTTCGACAAAGCAGGAAAAAATATCCAATGGAAAAAAGACAGTCTCTTCAATAAATGGCTCTAGGAAAACTGGACAACTATGTATCGAAGAATGAAACTCAACCATTCTCTTACTGCATTCACAAAGATAAACTCAAGATGGATAAAAGAACTCAACATGAGGCAGGAATCTATCAGAATCTTAGAGAACATAGGCAGTAACCTCTTTAACATAGGCCAGAGCAACTTCTTTCAAGACCTGTCTCCAAAGGCAAAGGAAACTAAAGTTAAAATGAACTTTTGAGACTTCATCAAGATCAAAAGATTCTGCACAGTAAAGGAAACAGTCAACAAAACAAAAAGGCAACCCATGGAATGGGAGAAGATATTCCCAAATGACACTGCACACAAAGGGCTTATATCCAAGATCTACAAAGAACTCCTCAAACTCAAGTCCCTAAAAACAGATAATCACATCAAATGATGGGCAGAACACATGAACAGACATCTCTCAAAAAAAATTTATTTTAAACCAATTAAAATAAAAATATCTAAGATGAGGAATGATCTAAGGATGCAAACCAAAAATATAGGAAGAATACATGGAATAAATATATAAACATGAAAATGTGCTAATCTTTGTAAGGATTAAATGAAATGAAATTATAATATTAAGGAAACCTTAATAAAACTCATTGTGGGGTTGGATTTACTTCTAAGGCTGCAGGCCCCAGAGACAGAACATTTCTCTATATTAAATTTGGCTGGAGGCAACATAAGGTGATCCCTAAGAGACCATCTGAATCAGGCAGCCCTCCACAGACCTTAGATGGGGTGAGAATTTTCATCACACCTGTGACCTTATGAGTCAGCCAGATACTATAAAATTTGCCTCCTCTTCTGTAATAAAAGGGGAATGACTACTTCAAAAACTAACGATGTGCTATATGTTGGCTACTTGAACATATTTTAAAAAAAGAAAAAAAGGGGGGGAAATGATACTAATCACGAAAGTGTTATTTGAAAACTTACATGAGATAATATTTATGAAAACTTAAACAGTTCTGGTGGAGTACTATCATTATTTTTTGTTATTAATATCCATATCAATAGCCAAATTTCTTGGGGCTCCTGGGTGGCTCAGATAGTTAACCTGCTGACACTTGATCTCAGCTCAGGTCTTGATCTCAGGGTCCTGAGTTCAAGCTCTGCCTTCAGCTTCATGCTGTGCATGGAGCCTGCTAAAACAAACAATTATCTTTTATGGTGGGTTTTTTGTCTGGTTTGGGAATCACAGTAATGCTGCCCTCATAGAATGAGTTTGGAAGTTTTCCTTCCATTTCTATTTCTTGAAACAGCTTCAGAAGAATAGATACTCTTTAAATATTTGGTAGAATTCCACTGGAAACTCATATGGTCCTGGACCAGATTTTTTGTTGAGAGATTTTTTTTATTACTGTTTCAATTTCTTTCCTGGTTATGGGTCTGTTCAGGTTTTCTATTTCTTCCTGTTTCAGTTTTGGAAGCTAATTTGTTTCCAGGAATGCATCCAATTTTCCAGATTGCCTGATTTGTTGGCATATAATTGCTCATAATATTCTCTTATGATTGTTTGTATTTCTTCGCTGTTGGTTGTGAACTCTCCAATTTCATTCATGATTTTTTAAAATCATTTCATTTAAATTCAATTAGTTAATGTTTAGTGTACAATTAGTTTCAGAGGTAGAGGTCAGTGATTCATCTGTTGCATATGAGACCCAGTGCTTATTACATCATGTATCCTCCTTAAAGCCCATCAATTACCCCATTCTCCCACTCATATCCCCAGTAACAACACTCTTTGTTTCCTATAGGTAAGAGTTGCCTGTGGGTTGTCTCCCTCTCTGATTTCATCTTATTTTATTTTTCCCAACCTGCCTTATGATCCTCAGTTTTGTTTCTTAAATTCCACATATGAGTAAAACCATATGATTGTTGTCTTTCTCTGACTGACATTTTTAGTGCTATTTTTTCCCACCATAACACATACCCTCCCCAATGTCCCTCACCCAGCCTCCCCATCCCCCCCACCCCACTCCCCTACAGCATCCCTGTTTGTTTTCTTAGATTAAGAGTCTCTTATAGTTTGTCTCCCTCTCTGCTTTCATCTTGTTTCATTTTCCCTCCCTTCTCCTATGATTTTCTGTCTTGTTTCTCAGATTCCTCATATCACTGAGAGCATATGATAATTGTCTTTCTCTGATTAACTTATTTTGCTTAGCATAATACCCTCCAGTTCCAATTATGTCGATGTAAATGGTAAGATGTCATCCCTTTTGATGGCCGTGTGTCATACACACACACACATATGTATATACATATATGTATATGTACATATATATGTATATACATATGTGTGTGTGTGTGTGTATAGTCTCACATCTTCTTTATCCATTTATCTTTTAATGGACATCTATGATCTTTCCATAGATTCACTATTGTGGATAATGTTGCTGCAAACATTGGGGTGCAGGTCTCCTTTCAGATCACATTTGTATCATTTAGGTAAATACCTAGTAGTGCAATTGCTGGGTCAGAGGGTAGCTCTATATTTAACTTCTTTTTTTTAAGATTTTATTTATTTATTTGACAGAGATCACAAATAGGCAGAGAGGCAGGCAGAGAGAGAGAGAGAGGGAAGCAGGCTCCCTGCTGAGCAGAGAGCTCGAGCAGGACTCGATCCCAGGACCCTGAGATCATGACCTGAGCCAAAGGCAGTGGCTTAACCCACTGAGCCACCCAGGCGCCCTATATTTAACTTCTTGAGAAACCTCCAAACTCTCTCCAGAGTGGCTGTACCAGCTTACATTCCCACCAACAGTGTAAGAGGATTCCCCTGTCATCATGCACTGAAATAAATTTCTCAGACACCAATCTGAGTGGCTGCACAGGGCTGCCTCTGCAAGGGAGACCACCAGCAGCTGAATCCTGCACAGAGCTTTTATTTTGGTTTTTTGTTTCTTTGTTTGTTTGTTTTTAATCCGAAAAGCAAGGACATATACCTCAAAGCTTGAGAAGGGAATATGAATGGATAGTAAATATCTTGAACCCATAAAGCAGGCCAGGACTCTCTCCTATGTGTAGGCACTCAGGGAGTCAATCGTGGGATAAGGGAGGAGCAGGATATTTGGGCTAGCAATCTCCAAAAGCGGGAAGGGAGTACTAAGGATTTCATTCCTTCATAGCTCTTAATCTATGCCCTGGCTCTGGGGATTGTGGTATCCTGCTCCTGCCAGGCCATTGAATTCAATAGCCCAATAACAGGAACATTGCTGATATTTCAGCTCCTTCCACAATCACCCCTTAGGGCTTACAATATATTTTCTAAGAATAATTGCACATTCCTCTTTCTCCTCATCCTCACTGACATTCATTGTTTCCTGACTTGTTAATTTTAGCCATTCTGACTAGTGTGAGGTAGTATCTCATTGTGGTTTTGATTTGTATTTACCCAATGCCAAGTGATGTTGAACATTTTTTTCATGTGTATGTCGGCCCTTTGTATGCTTTCATGATTTACTTGTTTGGGTACTTTCTTTTTTTTTCATTTTGATCAATCTGGCTAGGGTTTTATTGATCTTATTAATCTTTCAAAGAACCAGTTCCTAGTTTCATCAATCTGTTCTAATATTTCTTTGATTTATATATCATTGATTTCAGCTCTAATCCTTCATATTTTTCTTCTTCTGCTGAATATAGGGTTTATTTGTTGTTGTTTTTTCCCACATCCTTCAGAGGTAATATTAGGTTTTGTATTTCAGACTTTTCTTGTTTCTTGAGAAAAGCCTAGATTTCAATATATTTCCCTCTTCAGACTGCCTTTGCTGAAATCAAAATATTCAATGTGGAGGCACATGATGCGTGCGTGTGTGTGTGTGTGTGTGTGTGTGTGTCTGTGTGTTTATACATGTTTCTTTCAAATAAACATTGGCACTCATATACACACACAGAGATTCATTATTAGGGTATCTTTCATATCACAAGCAAACTTGAGAGAAACTAGGATAGGATAAGAATAAAAAGAATGAAACTTTGGATTAATGTGAAAGTAAAACTATGGAAAAATTTGGACACCAAGACTTAACATAGAACCAGTGGCCCTAATGATTCGATTTTTCTACCTTAATTCCTGTAAGTGAGTATGATTCATGGCATGGAAGATTTTTTTTTCTGTACCAGCTATTGGGATTGAACAACTCCAAAGTGACTTCAGATTTCTTCTTCTACTTAAACTGGGATCTCAATACCAAATATCCTTATCCAAGATAATATAAATGAATAAGAGCCAAGGCAGAATTCATTACCCTTAAACAAAGTGTTATTGGATAAGTGTCTGGTTTAGATTTTTATTGTGGTTGTAACAAATTACCGTGGTGCTGCCTTAAAAAAATAAACTTATTTTCTTATAGTTCTGGAAGTCACAAGTCTGAAATAGGTCTCCCTGGGCTAAAGCCACTGTCTGCAGAAGAGTGTTTAGACTGGAGGTTTGGGGGTGAATATGTTTTCTTGCCTATTGCAGCTGTAGAGCCACCTGTACTCCCTGGCTCATGTGTCTTCCCTTTATCTTCAAAGTCAGCAGCATAGCACCTCAAAATCTTCCTCTGACCCCAAGGCTTCGTCTCCCTCTTCCACATTTGTATTACCCTTGTAATCTATTGAGTCCACCTGGGTAATCAGAATAACTTCCTAGGGTCAGCTGACTATTAATGTTAATACCACTTGCAACTTTAATCCTCCCCTGCCATGACACAAGACATATCCAGACACTTGCAACTTTAATTCTCCCTTGCCATGACACAAGACATATCCACAGATTCTGTAGATTAAGATGTGGAAATATTTTGGGGACATTATTCTGCCTACTGAAAGTCTTTTTTAGAGGTATATTTGCTGTCCACTTAGGAACTTTCATTTTGAAGAATCAAACACAGAATTTATTTCAGACTCCAGGGTGAATACTTAGACTTTTCATTCAAAACCACACATGAAAAGGAACAAATGGCTTATTTATTAACATCACTCCAAAGCTATAACTGGTAAAGTTAACCCTCAACTAAAACAATTCAATATCACCTTAAGGTTAAGGTGCAAGTGATGTGCAGGGAGTTTAGGTCTCCGGAAGGTAAGCAAGTTCGTGAGAATGAGGACTACAAAACTGGATTCACCTGACTTCTAATCTGGTCTCCTGGGAACAGAGTCTCAGCAGGAAATGTTTCCTTTCTGTCCACATCTGTGGCCCACTGAGAATGAAGTGCTCTGTGGTGAGAGTAACAATGGAAACAGTGCCCGATGATCAGACACAGGGAGCTGTAAATATCTCCTCTGCTGTAGAACTCAAGCAAGAGTATCCTTGGAATCACTCGGACATAGCTGTTGTTTTTGGGCTCCTAAGTCTGGCTGGGGGACCCATAATTCACTGCTTCCTGTTATCCTTTCTGGAAACAGAACTTTGATCTCCATCATCAGCCATCCAGGGAGCAATTGGGGCCTTCACATAGAGACTTTCATCTTATAGACACCATCCAGGTGAGTCTGAGAGCTCAGCAGGTATTTCAGGAAAAGCTTGGAGAGAAAGGAATCTGATAAGTTTTGCCTGAGGTCACCTAAGACTCATTTATAAGGTAGACTCATTTATAATTATTTATGTAGTGTTTTAAAAAGAGAAGTGTCCATTGGACTCAGCAATACAGACATTGTTGACAATATGTGGTTGGAATGGAAGACCAGTTGGACGAGACAGGGAAAGGGAATGGAGGACCTGAAGTTGTTCCAATGAAATTATAATATATCCGGGAGACCTGGGTGGCTCAGTTGGTTAAGCGGCTGCCTTCGGCTCAGGTCATGATCCCTGTGTCCTGGGATCGAGTCCCACATCGGACTCCTTGCTCAGCAGGGAGTCTGCTTCTCCCTCTGCCTCTGCCTGCAACTCTGTCTGCCTGTGCTCACTCTCTCTGACAAATAAAATATTTAAAAAAATAAATTGGAATATATCCAAGGAGTTTTCAGGTAAGGGGAGCAGGGAAACAGAGTATTAGGATTGGAGATGTTAGCTGTGAACTTTTTACTGTGTGGTGGTTTTGAGTACGTTCTGTATTTATAGAAAGCCCCAAACCCATGCAGCAGCTATTTCCTTGCAACAGCAGTTCTAGATTTACATCCATTTCTCAGAATCTCTCTCAAGGTGAGTATTCACATAAAAATTGTATTTAATATACAAAAAGTGGTATGCTAACTCACTTCACTTTGCAATACTTCATTACCAAGAGTTGTTGAAACTATGGTGACATTTGTGAGGTGGAAGAAAAAACTCAGCCAAATCTCTTTACTGGTATGATAATCCCCCATTTACTTTCAGGAAAGAACTATATGGTAAGCTCTTTACATATACTGACTAATGATGTCTGCCACCCTACAAGAATGGATACTGCTATCTCCACTATTTGAGTAAGGATATTCAATTTGGAATGTATTGGTTGTCTCTCCCAAGTTCAAAGAGCTTATATGTTGTAGATCTGACATTCAAAACCTGGTTTTCTGGTTCCAAAAGTTTTGCATTTAAAAACATTTGAAATAGTCTTTTATTATTTCATCTTTTAAAATCCCCTTTACTCTCCTACATTGTGTATATTCTGTTCTAAATTACAGGTTTATTCCCTCTGCACATTTTTCTAGAGTAAAATATTTTGACATCATAAAAATACAACTCTTTTCTTGTTTGGATGCATTTTTTTCCTTCTTTGTTAATTATTCTGGGCCTCAGGGGATGTGACCTGGGGCTGGAATGTTGCCAGAACCAGGGAAGATTTCTGCTCATCAGAGTCTCTCAGGGACTCCCTGAACTTATTAGATTTCTTTTCCCCCTTGTGTCTATTTCTTTCCTCCCTGTATTTCTGGAATTGCTTTTTTATGTTCTTTAAGTACAGGGCACAAGATGATTGTATTAAATTGGAGCTCATGTTTCCATGTCCTTGGGAGGCTTATTAACTAGAATTTATGTACTATTTACACGTTTTTCAGGATACAGGTAATCTGATGTTGACAGCTTGCCTTGTGCCATTTCTTTCAATATTATTGTGGCTAGGAGTGAGAAAAGCTTGATAGTAACAAAGTTCCAGGAGGTCAAAATGCACTTTGTTCATCTGTGTGTGAGGTATGTGTGTGTGTGTGCGTGCGCATATGTGTTGGGGGGCTTAAACAGTCATCAGGGCAATGGTACATGAGTTTTTATACTTCAATATGTGACCCTTAAATGCCAAAATGTTAACCAACAGATGAAAATAAGGAAGGGATCTATCTCCATTCCCAGAACTCCTTGAAACACAAGTACTAAAATACAAAGAACATCATGTGAAGGAAGTATTCCCTCTGGCAGGAAAGCCAACTCCTTCCTCAACATTCTTTGCCACTACCTGTCATCATTCTCCCTCTTGCTCATTCTCTCACACACTGACTTCATTTTGGTATTTGCATATGTGAAATAAGTGCCTTCTTCAGGGTCTTTGGTCTGTTTTCTCTGCTGACACACACCTCTCCTAGATATCCTCCTGCCTCATGCTTTGTCTTTCTGGAAACCCCTGTTAAAATGCCACCTTCTTTGCAGATTTTCCTACACTCCTATTAAAACTTAGCACCCTTCCTGTCTACTCCTTTTTATTTTATTTTTTTTATTTCTTTTCAGTGTAACAGAATTCATTGTTTATGCACCACACCCAGTGCTCCATGCTATATGTGCCCTCCATAATATCCACCACCTGGCTCCCCCAACCTCCCACCCCCCGCCCCTTCAAAACCCTGATTGTTTTTCAGAGTCTATAGTCTCTAATGGTTCATCTACTCTTTTTTATACTGACTTTTTTTCCTTCATAATACCACCTGTCACCATCTGACATGGTATATGATTTTATTTTTTTATCTCTATCTTCTTTCTTCATCATTGGATTCTATAGACATTTCTTTGTTCTCCATGTTTTTATTTAAATTCCAGTTAGGAAGAACATAGTGCAATATTAGTATCAGATGTAGACCTGAGTGATTCAATACTTCTGTACAACATCTGGGTGCTCATAACCACAAGTGCCCTTCTTCATCACCATCAACTATTTCACCCATCCCCCCACCCACATCTCTCCAACAACCCTGTTTGTTCTCTATAGTTAAGGGTCTTCTTCCTGATTTTCCTCTCCTTTTTCACCTCTTTATGTTCATTTGCTTTGTTTCTTAAATTCCACACACAAGTGAAATCAAATGGTATTTGTCTTTCACTGACTGAGTTATCTCATTTACCATAATACTCTCTAATTCCATCCAGGTCATTGTAAATGGCAAGATTTCATTCTTCTTGGTGGCAGAGTATTATTCCATAATAATAATACTATATAATAATAATAATAATAATAATAATAATAATACTGCTAGAAACACCAGAGTGCATGTACTCCTGTGAATTAGTATTTTTGCATCCTTTGGGTAAATACCTAGTAGTGCAACCTACAGAATAGAAGATATTTACAAATGACATAGCTGATTAAGGGTTAAGATCCAAAACCTATAGAGAAGTTTTGAAACTCAACACCCAAACCACAAATAACCAGTTAAGAAATGAATCATGAGAGACTATGGACTCTGAAAAACAACCTGAGGGTTTTGAAGGGGTGGGGGGTGGGAGGTTGGGGGAGCCAGGTGGTGGGTATTCTGGAGGACACACATTGCATGGAGCACTGGGTGTGGTGCGAAAACTATGAATTCTGTTACGCTGAAAAGAAGTGAAATTTTAAAAAAAAAATATAAAACAAAACAAAAAAAATAAAAAAGAAAAGAAATGTGCAGAAGAAATGAAAAGACAGTTTTCCAAAGAATACATTCAGATGGACAATAGACTCATCAAAAGATGTGCAAAATATCTCATCATCAGGAAAACAAAAATCAAAATTGCACTGACATATCACCTCATACCTGTCACAATGGCTGAAATTGACAACACAGGAAACAACAGGTGTTGCAGGGCAAGTGGAGAAGAAGAACCGTATTGCACTGTTGGTAGAAATGTAAAATGTTGTTGGAGCTCTGGAAAACAGTATGTGGTTTCTTCAGAAAGTTAAAAATAAAACATCCCTATGATCCAGCAATTGCACTGCTAGGTATTTACCGAAATAATACAAAAATACTAATTCAAATTGGATTCATGCACACCAGTATTTAAAGCAGCATTATCTATAATAGACAAACTATGGAAGCAGCCCAAGTGTCCATGGAGAGAGGAATGTATAAAGAAGTGGTATATAATATATTAGTCAGCCTAAAAGAGAGTGAAATTTTTCCATTTGCAATGACACCAACGGATCTAGAGGGTATTATGCTAAGTAAAATAAATCAGTCAGGGAAAAACAAAGAACACATGATTTCAGTCATACATGCAATTTAAGAAACAAAAATAAATAAATAAACAAAGGGAAAAAGAAAGAGAGGAAAACCAAGAAACATACTCTTAATCAAAGAGACACACTCCTGGTTACCAGAGGAGAGATGGTGGAGGATGGGGGAAAAAATCGGTGATGGGGATTGAGGAGGGCACTTGTAGAGGGCAACAGGTGTTATTTGGTGTATTGAATCACTGTGTGGTGAACCTGAACCTAATATTACACTCTCTGTTAACTAACTGGAATTAAATAAAAACCTAAAAATGGATAAAGAAGATACAGTCCATACATATAATGGAGTATTATGCCTCCATCAGAAAGGATGCATACCCAACTTTTGTATCAACATGGATGGACGGGACTGTAGATTACACTGAGTGAAATAAGTGAAGCATAGAGAGTCAATTACCATATGGTTTCACTTACTTGTGGAGCATATGGAATAACATGGAGGACATTAGATGAAGGAGAGAAGAAGTAAGTTGGGGGAAATTGGAGGGGGAGACAAACCATGAGAGACTGTGGACTCTGAGAAACAAACTGACGGGGAAGGGGGATGAAGGTTGGGAGACCCTGGTGGTAGATATTAAGGAGGGCATGTATTGCATGGAGAACTGAGTGTGGTGCATAAACAATGAATCTTGAAACACTGAAAAAATAAAATAAAATTAAAAAAATAAAATAATGTAATAAATAAATAAATGAACCCCATTTGTTGAAAATTATTATATTATTTTTTTCTTTCCTGATAGTCAACTACACCACATGGAATTAGGAAATGATACATGGATTTCAGAATTTATTCTTCTGAGCTTATCAGAGGAACCAGAAGTGCAGTTGCTAATATTTGGGCTTTTCCTCTTCATGTACATGATCACTGTGTTTGGAAACCTGCTCATCATCCTGGTTGTTCATTCTGACTCTCACCTCCACACCCCCATGTACTTCTCCCTTGCCAACTTGTCCTTTGCACACATCTGTTTCACCTCCACCACTGTCCCAAAGATGCTGTGGAACATCCATACTCAGAGCAAAGTCATAATCTATGAAGGCTGCTTCAGCCAGATTTTTTTTTTTCATTGTGTTTGGATGCCTGGACAATTTACTCCTGATGGTGATGGCCTATGACTCGTTTATGGCCATCTGTCACGCACTGCACTATACAGTCATCATGAACCCCCAGATCTGTCGACTGCTGGTTCTGATGTCCTGGGTCATCTGCGTTCTGAATTCTTCATTAGAGAGCTCAATGCTGTTTCATCTGTCCTTCTGTACAGAGGTGGAAATACCCAACTTTTTCTGACTCAATCAGATGATCTAACTTGACTGTTCTGACACCTTTCTTTTTTTTAAGATTTTAATTTATTTATTTGACACAGAGAGAGACAGAGGAGAGAGGGAACACAGCAGGGGATGTGGGAGAGGGAGAAGCAGGCTTCCCGCTGAGCAGGGAGCCCAATGTGGGGCTCGATTCCAGGACCCTGGGATCATGACCTGAGCCGAAGGTAGACACTTAAAGACTGAGCCACCCAGGTGCCCTCTGACACCTTTCTTAATGACATGGTGATTTATTTTGTAATTGTGCTGCTGGTGGGTGTTCCCCCGGGTGGGATCCTTTGCTCTTACTCTAAGATTGTTTCCTTCATATGTAGAATATCATCAGATAAGGGCAAATATAAAGCATTTTCCACCTGTGCATCTCATCTCTCAGTTGTCTCCTTATTTTATTCTATAAGCCTAGGAGTGTATCTTAGCTCTGCTGCTACCCAGAGCTCCCATTCAAGTGCAGTAGTCTCATTGCTGTACAAAGTGGTCACCCTCATGCTGAACCCCTTTATATATAGCCTGAAGAACAGAGACATGAAGAGGGCTCTGAAACGAATCATTGGGGTTCCAGTGACATAAGAGCAATGGTCCTGTGGCTGAAGAAGTACCCATAATTGCAGGGCTCTAAGTCTCAGAGCTGGAACTGCTATTCATCGACCAGCCTGTGGAAATAGAATATGCTCCTTCTATTTATTTCCTGGAAATTCTACTTGTTTCAATTTAACTTCTCTATACATTTAAGTAACTCAATTTATTAAGTTTCTACTCTTTCTGATATACAGTTTCCCCTTTGTCCTTTTCATATACTCCTAATGTTTTCCCCAGTACTGGATCACAAATGCCTGGAAATTTCTGCATCTTACATGGGGCAGATTGGATCTATTAAAAATACTTTCATTCCAAATGACTTACATCATGCCAAGTAAATTTTCTCTAGATTTCCCCAAAGAATAATCATGAGTTGTATGCTTCATATGGAAGAAGCTACACTTGGCCACTGAGACCTTCACATGACTTTATTGTAGATGAAAATACAAAAGCCCAGTTTTCACCTACAGTCTGCCGATCTTTTTACATCATTAACTTCACTCCTTTTCCTGATAATGTGGACTCTAAACTGTTCTGTTTACATCTTGGGCTACTGACAGTGTGTGTCAGGCTAGGAAAACTCTGTCACTCCCCTGCACCTGTACTTGTGGACACTCCTACAGATGCTCCCATGACCAGCCCCTCTGCTGTGGCTGCACTGGCCACGGGTTCTTACCGAGATTTTAAGACACACCTCATCAACACCCATCAGAGAACTCTAATAAAACCATCAGAAAGGATGAATACCCAACTTTTGTATCAACATGGATGTGACTGGAGGAGTTTATACTGAGTGAATTAAATCAAGCAGAGAAAGTCAATTATCATATGGTTTCACTTACTTGAGGAGCATAAGGAATAACACGGAGGACATTAGGAGAAGGAAAGGAAAAGTGAATTGGGGTAAATCGGAGGGGGAGATGAGGAATGAGAGACTGTGGACTCTGAGAAACAAGCTGAGGGCTTTGGAGGTGAGGGGAGTGGTATGTATTAAGGAGGCACGTATTGCATGGAGCACTGGGTGTGATGCATAAGCAATGAATCTTGGAACACTGGGGTTGGGGAAAGAACTAAGGAACAAAAACCAGGTGTATTACTCACAGGTCCTGGAGGGCATAGGGATTGCCCAAAGGCCTTTTGGAGAGGTTTCAGAGGAGTGGAGATGAATTGAGAGGAAAGGAGAAAGTGAGTTCCCCTGAGGGATCTGCCTTTATTAGAGTCCATAGTCAGAATGTTTAGGGGATTGTGAGCTCAGGATTTATCAGAGAATTTAAATGAGTAGGAACTGGGTGTTGAAGGGGATAGCAGGGTCACTCATGTGACAGTAAAGAGATTAATTACCCAGAGCTTACTAAAGAGGTATTTCATAGCTGGGGCAGCCTGAATGCTTATCCGGTAATTGTGTCCACCAAACATTGTGTTTATTCACCATGGTTGTCTTTGAAATGGATGTTTCAGAAATCAAAAGCTTAATGTCAGACACTTTCTCCATAAACATGCTACTATATTTCCTTTCTGGTCTCCTGCTTTTATTCTATGAGTCAGCTCAAGTCCATAAAATCTACCATAGCCCCTAGCAAGCACTGGTTAGCAAACATATCTCTCCCAGTGGAGTCTACATGGAAGAACAAATTTGAATAAACAGATCAACCTGCTATGTTCTTAGTGTTGGGATGACTATAAATACGACAAAACAAAATTTCAAAACATGAAGAAAGCAATTTTCTTACCACACAAAATATTTCTTTTTCTTTTCCCCCTTTTTGATATCACAGTTCATGCTGTGCATCTGTTTATTGAAGCATAGAAGATTGGTGTCCACAACTGAGGATGTTTATTTACTGAGATGAAGGACTGATTAGTGTCTTGTATGTTTTATCACCAAATTATCATCCTATTCTCAGTTCTGATTTCCTTTATAATCATATCTCTTTGCTAGGACTGCATGCAAACTATTCTGAAAACTTATGTCTTTATATAATGCCTTTAATTTTGAATGAGATTGTCTGGTGGGCTGTTGTTCTGAAGTATTTTGTGCTACTTAACAGTCTCTGCATTGTACTTCCAAAGGTCATCCACGATAATGTGTGGAGCTATAGTTCACTTCTTTGTTCAACTAATACATTTTACTCCATTTATATATGTACGTTAATCTTATAGTTTATGAAAAATATAATTTAGCAAATGTAAGTTGTCTTAATTGATTTTCACTATATTTATATCCATATGTGATACTGCCTTTTTCCCCATTATAAAACATTTCTCCCATCCCATCAGGTGTGACTCAGCTACATGTGCTTTTGATTCAACATGAGTCATAAAGCATCAGAATTTAAATACTCACTAATTTTTGGAGTATAATTACATACAGTAAGCTGCACATATGTTGAATGTACATTTTGCTGAATTAAAAGCATCATAGATGACCATAGAGTTGAGGGTCCATATCTGGGCTCTCTACTCTGTTCCACTGGTCTATGTGTCTGTTTTTATGCCAGTACCATGCTGTCTTGGTGATCACAGCTTTGTAGTAAAGCTTGAAATCAGGTAACATGATGCCACCAGTTTTATTTTTGTTTTTCAACATTTCCATAGCGATTCGGGGTCTCTTCTGATTCCATACAAATTTTAGGTATTTGCTCCAGCTCTTTGAAAAATACCAGTGGAATTTTGATGGGAATGGCATTAAAAGTATAGATTGCTCTAGGTAGTATAGACATTTTAACAATGTTTATTCTTCCGATCCAAGAACATGGAATGGTCTTCCATCTTTGTATGTCTTCTTCAATTTCTTTCATGAGTGTTCTGTAGTTCCTCACTAGCCATCAGGGAGATTCAAATGAAAATCACATTGGGATACCACCTCACACCGGTTAGAATGGCCAAAATTAGCAAGAAACAATGTGTGTTGGAGAGGATGTGGAGAAAGGGGGACCCTCTTACACTGTTGGTGGGAATGCAAGTTGGTGCAGCCACTCTGGAGAACAGTGTGGATATTCCTCAAGAAGTTAAAAATAGAGCTTCCCTATGACCCTACAATTGTGCTACTGGGTATTTACCCCAAAGATACAGATGTGGTGAAAAGAAGGGCTATCTGTACCCCAATGTTTATAGCAGCAATGGCCACGGTTGCCAAACTGTGGAAAGAACCAAGATGCCCTTCAACGGACAAATGGGTATGGAAGATGTGGTCCATATACACTATGGAGTATTATGCCTCCATCAGAAAGGATGAATACCCAACTTTTGTAGCAACATGGACGGGACTAGAAGAGATTATGCTGAGTGAAATAAGTCAAGCAGAGAGAGTCAATTATCTTACGGTTTCACTTATTTGTGAGCATAACAAATAACTCAGAGGACATGGGGAGATGGAGAGGAGAAGGGAGTTGAGGGAAATTGGAAGGGGAGGTGAACCGTGAGAGACTATGGACTCTGAAAAACAACCTGAGGGTTTTGAAGGAGCGGGGGGTGGGAGGTTGGGGAAGCCAGGTGGTGGGTATTATGGAGGGCACGCATTGCATGGAGCACTGGGTGTGGTGCAAAAACTATGAATTCTGTTATGCTGAAAAGAAATTAAAAAAATAAATAAAAGCATCATATATGAATTAAACATACATACTGTATGGGTCCATTTGTAATAACTTGAAAAGAGGCACAGGAAGTTGTATCTGTATTTTTGTTATTGTTAAAAATGTAATTCACCTGGACATGTATTTTGTTATTTCTGTAGAAATGTGGAACTTGAAATGACTGCTGTGAGGAATAAATAAAGTGTTGAATACATTCTGTTGAGCCCAAAGAAAACAGTTGAGAGTGAGAAGTGTGTGTATGTACGTGAGTTTGTGCACTCATGCACATCTTTCTTTCAAGTAACCATGCTCACAAAATGTGTGCATATATACACTTATTCATTTACAATCTCAACAATGTCATTGAAAGAAAACATGAGAGAAAGTTGGAGAATATTGAAATGAAAAGGAATATTTGCATGAACATGAAATAGAAAGAATGTAGAAATTTTGAGGCAAAGATTTAAAGTAGAATGAGTTACATTAATTTAAAATTTCTTTATGGTGGGACACCTGAGTGGCATAGTTGGTGAGTGTCTGCCTCTTGATTTCAGCTCAGGTCAAGATCTCATGGTCCTGGAATTGGCCCCATGTCAGGCTCCACACTCACTGCAGAGTCTGCTTGAGTTTCTATTTCCCTCTCTCTGCCCCTCCCCCCCAACTCTCTCTAACGCAAATAAATAAATCTTAAAATAAAAAGCTTTATGGTGACTTAATTTTAATAATGAATTACTTTTCCTATCTTAATGCCTCAAAGGCCTTAAAATCAGAACCATGTTTACATTTATACATTAGAAAATACTCTGTACCATCTACTGGGACCAAATATCTCTAAATTAATTCCATTTTATCTATTTAATGTGGGATTTCAACACAAAATGGCCTAAGGGAAGCTAATTGAATGATTTGAGAGGCTCAAACTCAGTTCCTGCAAACAATGTCTTATTGGATACATATCTGTATTAGATTCCTTTCAGTGTTGTCACAGATATCCACAATAGTGTCTCAAAACAAACAGTTCTCTGAAAGTTCTAGAAATCAGAGCATGAAATGGGTCTCATGGACTATAATAATGATGTCTGTTCCAAAATTCATTGTTTACATATAACACCCAGTGCTCCATGCAATATGTGCCCTTCTTAATACCCATCACCAGGCTCACCCATCCCTTCACCCTCCTCTCTCCAAAACCTTCATTTTGTTTCTCAGAGTCCACAGTCTCTGTTGTATGTAAACAATGATCTTGGAACACTACAACAAACACTAATGTTGTATTGTATGGTGAATAGCATAACACAATTTAAAAAAATAAATGTGATATTAAATAAGTGAGAGTATTTCAGTCTAATAACTTCTAGTCCAGGTACTGGAATGTAATAAATTTTTGATAATAATTATGTTTTATTTCTATGACTATCATTTCTCAAATTTAATGTCCCCATGCTGTCAATCATTATTATCTACACCAACTTTCCTTGTGAAGAAGCTTTGGTGACCATTTTGAAGTAGTAAACTTGAAAATCAGTCAAATATTATTAGTATCTTATTTTTCTGCATTTCTTTTTCCATACTCCTCTTTTCCTCCATCTTTTCTTCAGCAAAGTTTTTTGGCTTGCAAAGTTTTTTTTTAATGTGTACATATTTTTTTAAATTTCTTTTCAGCGTAACAGTATTCATTGTTTTTGCACCACACCCAGTGCACCATGCAATACATGCCCTCCCCAATACCCACTGCCTGGCTCCCCCAAACTCCCACCCCACCCCTTCAAAACCTCTCAGGTTGTTTATCAGAGTCCATAGTCTCTCATGGTTCACCTCCTGTTCCAATTTCCCTCAACTCCCTTCTCCTCTCCATCTCCCCATGTCCTCCATGTTATTTGTTATGCTCCGCAAATAAGTGAACCATATGGTAATTGATTCTCTCTACTTGACTTATTTCACTCAGCATAATCTCTTCCAGTATAATTGTCTGTGGGTTGTGACCATCTGGATGCTCCAGAGGAGAACATCCACTGTCTTGTTCCAGTGTCCAATGGCTCCCATATTCCTTGGCTCATGGCCTTTGCACCACCTGCAAAAACAGTACAATAGTAGTTTCAAGTGTCTCTCTGACTCCACTATATTCCTTGTTCTTCCATATTTAATAGACCATTGTGATTGTGCCTGTCCAACGTGGATAATCCAGGCTTATCTTCTTTTTTTAAATTTTATTTTATTTTTTCAGTGTTCAAAGATTCAGTGTTTATGCACCATACACAGTGCTTCATGCAATACGTGCCCTCCTTGATACCCACTACCAGGCTCACCCAACCCCCAACTCCTCTCGGCTCCAAAACCTTCACTTTGCTCTTCAGAGTCCACAGTCTCTCATGCTTCATCTCCCCTTCCAGTTTCCCCCAACTCACTTCTCCTCTCCATCTCCGAATGTCCTCCATATTATTCTTTATGCTCCACAAGTAAGAGAAGCCATATGATAATTGACTCTCTCTGCTTGACTTATTTCACTCAGTGTAATCTCCTCCAGTCACGTGCATGTTGATACAGGCTCATCTTCTTATCATAGGACAATGACTAGTAATTTTATGCCATCTGCTATCTTAATCACCCTGCTGAGTAAGTTAACATTTTCAAAAGTTTTTCAAGATGATATCTTTGGAGGACCTTCTGGTGTGTACTACAAAACCTTTTTTTGTATATATTATTTGCTATTTCTCAATAACCCTTCTATTTAAAAAAAAATGAGCACAGAATTTTTCACCACCCAAAGAGCGAGGGAAAAAATGTTCTTTTTGAAAATATGTGCAACAAAGATTTCCAGTGGAAAAGACCAAAAACTACCCGAACGTGACTCTACCACAGGACAACAGCCTTGCTCTGCAATGATGCTTAACTGACCAAGACCTGCAACATTAACAACACCTGGGAGCTTATTAGAAATGCATAGCCTCTAGGGGGTCCTTAAGTGTCTACTCTTGGTTTTGACTCAGATCATGATCTCAGAGTCAGGGGATGAAACCCCAAATTGGGTTCTCCACTCATCTCAGAGTCAGCTTGGCATTCTCCTTCTCCCTCTCCTTTTGCCTATCTCCACACTCATGGTCTCTCTAAGGAAATAAATTAATTAAAACTTTTTAGAAAGTGAAGAAATTCTGGGCCCACTGGAGACCTGATGAGTCAGATTTTGCATTTTAACTACAAACTTTGGTGATTTGTA
The DNA here is from genome assembly GCA_004024625.1 of Mellivora capensis. NCBI lineage: Eukaryota > Metazoa > Chordata > Mammalia > Carnivora > Mustelidae > Mellivora > Mellivora capensis. The sequence continues at coordinate 24,128 of PISX010014956.1, read as the reverse complement.
TGCACAATGAAGGTAGAGAGGAGCTGGTCTAGAATCCTATTTCTCACATCTCACTGTGGACACTGGGGCTGGATAATTACTCTTGTTGGATGCTGGCCTGAGGGTTACAGGGGTTTAGCAGCAGCCCTTCAGACATGGCCATTATCCCCAGTTTAGAAACATTGTTTCCAGAATTTCAGAACTAAAAGCATCCTGACATAATTCTAATCAAAAATCCATTCCTTCTTGCTTTATACATTAGAGCAGAATGTAAATCCCTATGAGCCCCATTTCTACAGTAGAGAATGGGGTTCCTAAAAGTACTACTTCACCAAATGTATATTTGTCAAAAATAAATTTGACACTCCCTATAATGTGCTAAGCGAAGTCGTGGTACATGAAATGGAAATGTTATCTCTTACAATTAAAGAACACTTCATAATGAGGAACTGAATGCCAGATCTTAACTTGCGATCTATGATATTCCTAATTGTTTTGGCTGAACTATCATGAAGCTAAGGAGTGCAGTAATCAAGATTTTATAGTAAAGGAACAAATGTCTTCCCTTTCTTGAAGAAAGAAATAGTGATTTTCTAGAGATATCCGGGGTTGTCTCCCCACCATAAGTCAATGTTTTGAAAGCCCAAGGGAATTAATCAGATGAATTCCTTAGTGTTAGACTTTTGAGAAAACTTTAAGTCAGGTTTGTGATCAAGTGCTGGGAAGTTTAGTCCTCCAGAAACAGGAAAATTAATGGGGAAACAGTAATAAAAACTGAATTCACCTGGGATACCGTGTGGTCTCCTAAGAACAGAGAATCAGCTAGAAATATCTCCATTCTGTCCAGACCAGTATCCCCAGGAGAAATCATGCATTTAAAGTTTGGAGCACCAAGACATAAATGTGCCTAATAAGCAGACATGGGGAGCTGTAAATACCTCTTCTGCTGTATAACCACAAGGTGTGCATTTTGGTTGGATGGAACATCATTGCTGTTTTTAGAGTCCTAAGTCTGGCTGGGAGACCAATGCTTGATGCCTTCCTGCTGTCTTGTCTGCACACAGAGTTTGATCTCCATCATCAACTATTGGGAGGAATTGTGATTTGCAAAGGGAATTGTGACTTGTAAAGGGAAAACTTGCTCTCTGCGTTCTCATGCAGGTGAGTTCAAGAGCCCAGTAGGCACTATAGGAGAGAATCAGAGGAAACAGAAGCAAAGAACTTGTACCTCAGGTCACTGAGAATCCATCCAGCGTGGTCCAGATGCCAGAGATCACTGTAGCTGCTTGCTGGCTTTACTAACAAATGAATGTATTCACTTAGGATGCTGTAAAGAAAAGTGAAACTTGCAATCAGAAGTGGAAGTAGTAATGTTGATGATTAAATGGTATAAATGGAAGCCAGTTAGAAAGAATGGGGAAGCACAAAGTGCTACCAGTAAAAGTACAACAGAAGTGCAGGGATATTATTTATTAACGGGAGTCCACAAATAAGGTATTAGTTTTGCAGAGATATACTGTGAAGTGAGGGAATGTCCTTTTATTTTAAGTTGTGGCATCTTATACTATGCTTCCATGTGGATGAAAAGACCCAGATCAAGGGATGATTACAAATACATCCTTGCAATAGCAGTGCATGAAACATACATACATTGCCTTCTCTCATTCTTGGAATTCACATGGAAAAAACATGTAGTGGATAAAAATGGGTATGGTAATGAGCTCTATTTTGCATTCTTTTAGAACCTGTGAGGTTGATTTTATTTGTGGGTTATTTGGTAAATTGATAGCTTCTCTGTTAAAAAGTGTCCATGCAAGTCTTTTGTTTTAGATAGTGTTATAAGAATGTTTTTTTTTTCTTTATTAAAAATGTGATCGTTGGGGTGTCTGGCTGGCTCAGTAGGTGGAACACGTGACTCGTGTTGTGAGTTCAAGCCCAATATTAGCTATAGAGATTGCTTGAAAATAAAATCTTTAAAAGAAATGAAATTTTTAAAAAATGGTCCTTTCTGGGACACCTGGGTGTCTCAGTAGGTCCTGGGATCCAGTCCCACATTGAGCTTCTTGCTCAGTAGGGAGCTTATTTCTGCCTCTCCCTCTGCCTGCTGCTCCCCATATATGTGCTCTCTCTCTCTCTCTCACCTCTCTCTGACAAATAAATAAAATCTTTCAAAAAATTTTGGTCTTTTCTAAAAAGCAATTGGAGTTTCATACAAACTGTTGGCCACTTAGTTCTTTTATGTCTATACAAATGTTTTTGTTGGGAATGTATAAAAGCATGCAAATAATGAATCATGGAACACTACATCAAAAACCAGTGATGTACTGTATAGTGACTTATATATAGAGATATATAACATAATAAAGTCACTGTGTAGTGACTTATATATAGAGATATATAACATAATAAAAAGGAAGTTTATGTATTTTATGCAGTCAAATCTATCAGTCAGTCATATTGTGCTTCATATTGTGCTCTCCCAGTTGCTTAATTTTTTTAATTGAGGTATAATTGACATATAACATCCTATTAGTTTTCATGTAAAACATAATGATCCCATACTTGTATATATTGCAAAATGATTGCCACTGTGGTCACCATGCATCATCACAAAACAATTTTCTGTGATGAGGACTTTTAAGTTTTACTTTCTTGGTGACTTTCCAATCAGCAAAACAGTGTTATTAACTGTAATCATCACTCTGTACATTCCTTCTTATGCACTGTTTTTCCTTTTTCTTTTTCTTACTAAAGGAGTCCTGCAGGCACTTCAATATCCTTCAAGTGTTGGTCCTTACTATACACACACAAAAAAGAATGCTCCATCCTTAGCAGTGATAAATTAACCTTTTTTTTCATTTTTCATTATGTTCAGTTGGACAACATATAACAATACATCTTTGGTTTTTGATGTAGTGTTACTCTTTATACATTTTTCCAACTTGTTTTCACGTCTCCATAATTCTTTATTGTTCATTTGCGCCTTTTGTGATTAGGTCTGTTTCTGAAGCTTGCATCCTCTTTGGCCATCATCTGGAAGACCTCTTTTCTTTACCAGTTGACTAAAGATCACCTTTCCATTCTATATCCTGTTTGAATCTGTAGATCTTTACATAAGATGAATTTAAAATTAGTCACTGCTTCCTCTCCACATTAAGTGCCATTCCGATATATCCTTTTATTTCCCTACTTTGGTGATATAATCTTGAATCAGATTTAGTGACCCATGTTGGTGCCATTAAGTTATTGCTTTTAGAGGTCTTTATATAAGTTAGTGTCAGGTTTTCATTCCATTTTATTGTTTTCATTCAATACAGTTGTTTAGGAACAATAGACTTAACCTAATGTCATCCTCACTGAAATTCTTTATTCCATAAATTCTAATTTCTTTTACAACTTCTTTTCCATATTATGCATGTAATCATATTCAAGCACTTTCATACAAATGGTTCAGTGGGAGCCTCTACACAGCATAAATGCTCTTTATGTTTTAGCGCAATCTTTGTTCTCTCTTTGAGCCCACTTTTGCTTTATTCTCAACTATTTTTCTTGAACTTGCCTCTAATAAACTGATATAATTCTTGCTCCTATTTCAATGTGTGTGTAACATTTCATGGTGTGGCCATGCTATTCACACAATCAGTGGTTGACCCTATTTCTTCTAAAAGAAATAATATCGTGTCACTGCTACAAAAATATTTGGAGATTGGTAAGTTAAAACCAGTCTTCTCAACCAGAGGCAATCTTTTCACCCAGGGAACATTGAAGCAATATCCAGGGAGTGTTCACTGTCACACTGGAGAGGGGCAGGTGGTGGTCAAGAGTGCTGCTAAACTTACTACAGTGCAGAGGGAGACCCACTACAGAGAATGATCTGGCCCAGAATGTCAGTCATGCAGAGACTGAGAGACACGAAGTTAAAGAATATCTGTATTTTTAATATTTATATCTGCCTTCAGGTTGTTTCCTCATCATGCAACACCTCCCATTTCTGCCTCCAAAATTAGAGAGTGCCCCTTTCACTGTCAGTTAAGAAGTTCCAGCTTCAACCAACAAGCCAGCTCTTAGCTAGCTTTCCCAGCTGATGGTTGTGAGAAAGAAATCTTTCTTTGTTTTTTCAAACTATCGCTCACCTTGAGCAAAGATTCATATATTGGATTCCCATTCAGCTGTCTGTGGTTATTATTATTATTTGTCCATACATTCCATGCCTATTTTCCACACTTAACAACATCCCAAATAATTTTTACAAAGTTGTTAACATTCAACTGATTTTTGGTTGGGTATTTTTGACCATAAAAATTTTTAAGTTTTATGGAATTAAATATGCCTTCCTTTTTTGCTTCTGATTTTCTCACTTTAATCATAATGGTTTTACCCACCAGCAGATTTCATATGCACTTTTTTCTATGTTCACCTGCGAAGGATTGTTTACTTTTACTCTGGTGTCTTTAATCCCTCTGATTTTTAAAAAATCATTTCCTTCCAGATAGATAGCCATTTGTGCCAGATTTTATTCAACAATCCAGTCTGTTCCAATTGAAGTACAATGTCCCCATCTGTTAAATGTGAATGTTTACTGTGACTTAATTTCTAAATTATTCAGCAAATTATTATAGAACAACCACTGTGTTCCAGAAAGTTCTAGGTACATTTTATGTTGTATTCTCTTTGTTAAATTAACTACTAGCTGATGTTGATACTATTCAATGGGTGTGTGGTGTCAGTTTGTTTTTGATGTTCCTTTTAGATTGTTTAATACAGTCGTGGAAAATGACCCAAGTTAATGGATTTCATCTCCTTTGCCATTCTTCTTGTTCTGTAACTTCTCATTTTCTTCAATGTGATTTTACATAAAAGCACATATATTACCAGAGCTTGGGAAAAACAAAGGGGACAATGCACAGAAGGTGTCTGCTCATTTGGTCTTGCACAGATGGCCAAAGTTTGGGGGATTAAAATAAATGTGTGTGTGTGATATAATGTCACTGCAGAAAAACCACGTGGAGAAGCCATCTTGAATAAGAGGACGAATTGTCTGGCAAATGCAGGATGTATAGAGCAGGACCTGGGATGAAGACCAGAACCAGGACTAGAGAGTGTCCATCAGATTTGTCAAAAATATCAGAACCCCTCAAAAAAGGAGTAACAAATAAAAAATGTCACATAAGACAAGTGAGGAAGGAGCCTGCTTCAGCCCCCCATCAGGTCAAATAAAGAGCAATTGGTCAAATAAATATGGACTACCACCGGGAAAGCAAGCCTTCTGCTCCTTGATATTAAAACATCCCACCTGTTTTTCTACCTTTAATATTTCCTGTTGTGAAGTGTTGGTTTATAGCTTTTGCTCTCTTTCTCTTGGAGCATTCCATCTATAACATGTTTCACACCATGAAAATATTACTACTTTTATCTTTTTGACCCTTTATTATTTTTGCTGGGTATCAATGGATCTAATGAGAGAAGGAATGTCACCAGAACCAAAGATGCTTTTTCTTCCTCCTGGTTGGTATTTTGGGGGTCACTTGCACTATTAGATCTGTTTTTTTTTTTTCTCCCATGTCCATGTCACTCCTCCCTTTTCTCTCTTTCTTTACTGATCAGATTGCCTATGTTCATTTTTTTTACTTTATTTTTTTCAGTGTTCTAAGATTCATTGTTTATGCGCCACAACCAGGGCTCCACGTTTCTTTAAACTGATATCAGAAAATGAGTATAATAATAGCTATCCCTTAGTTTCTTTGTCCATAGTAATTCCTGGGTATCACTTCTGCATTTTTTTAGGGGAAAGATAACAAGATGTGGTGACCTTGACATGTATCTACTGCTGGCCTAACTAGTGTGGCTGGGGGTGAAAAAGGCATGGCAGCCAGTAGCCCAGGAAGCCAGGTGCATGCGTGCATGTGTGTGTGTGTGTGTGTGTGTGTGTGTGTGTGTTATGAACTGAGGGCAGTATTAAGAGAATGGGTACCAGGGCTCATATATTCCAAAGTGGCTCTTATTGGCAGAGCCCAGAACCCAAGCAACAGAAGTTACCAATCGGGGTGTCCATTTCGCCTCATGGGATATATTTATAACAAAATTAATAAAGTCCTACAAAATTAATACAATGAAGGATTGCATGCATCTTGAAGTTTCAGCTGATCTGGGGTGACTACTTCATTCCACAACACACACTGGCACCATGTCTTACCATCTTCTTTTCCTTCTTCCCCTCCACACCCAGGCTTTTTTTTTTTATTTCTTTTCAGCATAACAGTATTCATTGTTTTTGCACCACAACCAGGGTTCCATGCAATACGTGCGCTCCTTAATACCCACCAACTGGCTCCTCTAATCTCCCACCCTGCACCACTTCAAAACCCCTCAGGGTGTTTTTCAGAGTCCATAGTCCCTCATGGTTCATCTCCCCTTCAAATTTCCCTCAACTCCCTTCAATTCTCCATCTCCCCATGTCCTCCATATTATTTCTTATGCTCCACAAATAAGTGGAATCCTAGAATAGAACATAGGCAGTAACCTCTTTGATATAAGCCACAGCAAATTCTTTCACGATATGTCTCCAAAGGCAAAGGAAACAAAAGCAAAAATGAAATTTGGGACTCCATCAAGATCAAAAGCTTCTGCACAGCAAAGGAGACAGTCAACAAAACATGTTCTCTTCTAGGATTCTGATGGAATCCTGTCTCACGTTGAGGTCCTTTATCCATTTCGAGTTTATTTTGTGTACGGTGTAAGAGAATGATCGAGTTTCATTCTACTACGTATAGCTGTCCAATTTTCCCAGCACCATTTAATGAAGAGAATGTCTTTTTTCACTGCACATTTTTTCCTGCTTTGTCGAAGATTATTTGACCATAGAGTTGAGAGTCCATATCTGGGCTCTCTACTCTGTGCAATTGGTCTGTGTGTCTGTTTTTACACCAGTACCACGCTGTCTTGGTGATCACAGCTTTGTAGTAAAGCTTGAAATCAGGTAACGTGATGCCACCAGTTTTATTTTTGTTTTTCAACATTGCCTTAGCAATTCGGGGTCTCTTCTGATTCCATACAAATTTTAGGATTATTTGCTCCAGCTCTTTGAAAAATACCGGTGGAATTTTGATTGGAATGGCATTAAAAGTATAGATTGCTCTAGGCAGCATAGACATTTTAACAATGTTTATCCTTCCAATCCAAGAGCATGGAATGGTCTTCCATCTTTGTACGTCTTCTTCAATTACTTTCATGAGTGTTCTGTAGTTTCTTGAGTACGGATCCTTTACCTCTTTGGTTAGGTTTATTCCCAGGTATCTTATGGTTCTTGGTGCTATAGTAAATGGAATCGATTCTCTAATTTCCCTTTCTGTATTTTCATTGTTAGTGTATAAGAAAGCCACTGATTTCTGTACATTGACTTTGTATCCTGCCACGTTACTGAATTGCTGTATGAGTTCTAGTAGTTTGG
>PISX010014956.1:0-16602 GCA_004024625.1 Mellivora capensis | reverse complement strand
GTAAAGAATCATGTCATCTGCGAAGAGATAGAGTTTGGCTTTTTCATTGCAAATTTGGATAATTTTATTTCTCTTTGTTGTCTGATTGCTGTTGCTAGCACTTCTAATACTATGTTGAACAAGAATGGTTAGAGTGGGCATCCTTGTCGTGTTTCTGATCTCAACAGGAAGGCTGTGAGCTTCTTCCCATTGAGGATGATGTTTGCTGTGGGTCTTTCATAGATTTTATGAAGTTCAGGAATATTCCCCCTATCCCTATACTTTGAAGTGTTTTAATCAGGTATGGATGCTGGATTTTGTCAAATGCTTTTTCTGCATCAATTGAGAGGACCATGTGGTTCTTTTCTCTTCTCCTATTGATTTGTTCTATCACATTGATTTAGTTGTGGATGTTGAACCACCCTTGTAAGCCAGGGATGAATCCCACCTGGTCATGGTGGATAATCTTTTCAATGTGCTGTTGGATCCTGTTTGCTAGGATCTTGTTGAGAATCTTAGCATCCATATTCATCAGTGATATTGGTCTGCAATTCTCCTTTTTGGTGTGGTCTTTGCCAGTTTTGAGGATCAAGGTAATGCTGGCTTCATAAAAAGAGTCTGGAAGTTTTCCTTCTGCTTCAATTTTTGAGACAGCTTCAGGAGAATAGGTGCTATTTCTTATTTGAAAATTGGTAGAATTCCCCAGGGAATCCGTGAGGTCCTGGGCTCTTGTTTTTTGGGAGGTTTTTGATCACTGCTTCAATCTCGTTACTAGATATCAGTCTGTTCAGCTTGTCAATTTCTTCCTGGTTCAATTTTGGGAGTTTATAGTTTTCCAGGAATGCATCTATTTCCTCTAGGTTGCTTAACTTATTGGCATATAAGTGTTGATCATAGCTTCTGATTATTGTTTCTACCTCCGTGTGTTAATTGTGATCTCTCCCTTTTCATTCATAATTTTATTAATTTGAGCTATCTCTCTTTTATTTTTGATTAGTGTGGCCAATTGTTGATCGATCTTATTGATTCTTTCAGAAACCAGCTTCTAGTTTCATTGATATGTTCTACTGTATCTCTAGTTTCTACCTCATTGATCTCTGCTCTATTCTTGATTATTTCCCTTCTTGTGCGTGGAGTTGGATAAATTTGTTGCTGTTTTTCCAGTTCTTTAAGGTGTAGAGACAGCTGTTGTCTTCTGGATTTTTCAATTTTATTGAGGAAGGCTTGGATGGGTATGTATATCCCCCGTAGGACCGCCTTTGCTGTATCCCATAGGTTTGGAATGAAGTGTCTTCATTCTCATTGGTATCCCTGAATTGTTTAAGTTCTTCTTTGATCTTCTGGTTGATCCAAGCATTCTTAAGCAAGGTGGTTTTTAGCTTCCAGGTGTTTGAGTTCCTTTCAAACTTTTCCTTGTGGTTGAGCTCCAGTTTCAAAGTATTGTGATTTAAGAATATGCAGGGAATAATGTCAGTCTATTGGTATCAGTTGAGTCCTGATTTGTGACCCAGTATGTGGTCTATTCTGGAGAAGGTCCCATGTGCACTTGAGAAGAATGAGCATTCTGTTGTTTTAGGGTGGAATGTTCTGTATATATCTATGAAGTCCCTCTGGTCCAATGTGTCATTCGTTACTTTTGTTTCTTTATTGATTTTCTGCATGGATGATCTGTCTATTACTGAAAGAGGCATGTTAAGGTCTCCTACTATCAATGTATTCATATCAATATGACTCTTTATCTTGATTAATAGTTTTCTTATGTAATTGGCTGCTCCCATATTGGGGACATAGTTATTTAGAATTATTAGATCATCTTGGTGGATAGTTCCTTTAAGAATGATGTGTTGTCCTTCTGTATCTCTGACTACAGTCTTTAGTTTAAAATCTAATTTATCTGATATGAGAATCGCTACCCTGGCCTTCACGAGGCCCTTTGGCATGAATGATGTTTCTCCGTCCCTTCACTTTCAATCTGTGTGTATCCTTAGGTTAGAAATGGGTCTCCTGTAGACAACATATGGATGGGTCCTCTCCTTTTATCCAATCTGCAACTCTGTGTCGTTTTATGGGTGCATTTAGGCCATTCACATTGAGAGTGATTATTGATAGATATGTTTTTATTGACATTGTGTTACCTTTGACATCTTTCTTTCTGTAGATTGTTTATATATTTCTGTTCAATGATATTCTTAGGATTTTTCCTCTTTTATAGAACCCCCCTTATTATTTCTTGCAGTGTCAGCTTGGTGGTCACATACTCTTTGAAGCCTTGCCTGTCTTTGAAATTCTTTATCTGTCCATCCATTTTGAATGTCAGTCTTGCTGGATAAAGTATTCTTGGCTGCCTGTTTTTCTCATTTAGTGCCCTGAATATATCTTGCCAGCCCGTTCGGGCTTGCCAGGTTGCTGTGGACAGGTCTGACGTTATTCTGATGGGCTTTCCTCTGTATGTAAGGAGCTTCTTTATCCTAGCTGCCTTCAAGAGAGTTTCTCTAGAATTATAATTCCTCGTTCTTACTATCAGGTGTCTCGGGGTGTTTCGAGAATCTAAAATCTTGGCGGGCGGGGGGGCGACCGTTCTGCCTCTAGTACATGAATGCTATTTCCATTTGCGAGATTCAGATAATTTTCATGAAGAACGTGTTCCACTCTATCTTCTAGACTTATTTCTTTCTCCTCTCCTTCATGGATTCCAATAATTCTGATGTTGTAACTTTTCATGGCATCATTTATTTCCCTGATTCTGTTTTCGTGGATTCTAAGCTGTTTGTTCCAGGCTTCCTCCTGATCCTTTCTGTCTATCTGTTTGTCCTCCAGATCACTAATTCTATCTTCTGTCTCAGTTACCCTAGCTTTTAGAGAATTTAGATTAGATTGGAACTCATTGAGAGCCTTGTGAACATCATCCCTGGTGGCTTTCAGTTCTGCCCTAATCAATTCCATGTGGTCGTCCATGGTTTTCTCCAACCTCGCTATTGCCTGGATAATTGTTAGCCTGAATTTCCTTTCCGACATAATGTCTATGTCGGTAGCCATTAGCTCTGTTGCAGAGGGCCAATCCTCTGAATTTTTCTTCTGTTGGGCATCCCTCCTCATAGTCATTTTGGTGAGAGTTGGCTGAATGGTTGTAGCTGGATGTATCGACCTTGGTGCAGTGAAGGTGCACCCTGGAATGCTTTTGAGCAATCAAGAGTCCCCACCCAAATGAAAGAAAAAAAGAAAGAGAGAAAGCAGAAAAAGAGAGAAAGAGAGAGAGAGACAGGAAAAAGAAAGAAGGATAAAGAGAAGGCTCAGCCCAAATGGGCCCCAAGGTAAGGTTTGTGAAATATACAAACAAATACAGACAAACAAAAAAGACTCCCCACTGGCGTCTTCTGCCCCCGTAGAGATCCTGACATGTAGAATTCTGATCTCAGGCTGATTTCATGAGTGATCGGAGTTCCTTGATAGGTAATCAGCTCACTTTAGGGGACAGGTTGAACCAGAGCCTCCTCCTAGTTCCCCACCATCTTGTCTCAGAAAAAAAACCAACAACTATGAATTCCGTTAAGCTGAAAAGAAATAAAAATTTAAAAAAATAAAAAATAAAATAATAAATTTTAAATTTTATATAGCTAAATATATCTATCTTCTTCTAATTTTCCTGTATTAATTACATTAATTACATGTTGTAATTAATTACATTAATTACAACAAAATGGTTTTGTTCACCTATAGCTTGTATCAGCAGTATTTTGCACCTTCACCTGAATGAGCATTTCCCATTTACACAGAGGTCTGTAAGCCCTCTGAATTATTTAAGATGTGTGAAATTAGGAACCAATTTATTTTCTTCCAGATGCATAACATGTGTGCCAGCTTGTGTGGAACAACTTTTACCAAGTAAATTGAAATACAACATTGATATATATTAAATGTCAATAATGCTCTGAAACCTAGTTCCTGATTCAATGAACAAATATGAACAAAGCATCTGCTCATGCCAAAGAGTTCTAGGGACTTTCTATGCTATATTCTCTTATGCCAAGGTCTTTGCTAAGTTAATTGCTGATTCATGTTGATATTTTCTCAATTACTATTATTGCAAATCATATCTTATTCATTTCAATGTTCCATTCAGCTTTGTCTAACACGGTTTCATGAAACCACTCTACATAACTGTCTTCAGTGCCACTGCCAGTGCTTTTAGGTCAGAACTTCTCATTTTCTCAAATTTATTTTCCTGTGTGTGCATACTCCACATCCCATTTTGAAAACCTATACTAAACATTGTCTATGAAGGCCCTCCTCCTCTTGTTTTCACATAATGATGGTGAAGTTATGGTACAATGGCATAAGTGTATATCATATGAGACCCTCAGGCATGAATCTTATGAAGATGAACATTTAGAGACAGAGGACAGATTATCACAACATGTGCTGAACTTTCTAGAGTGACATCTGAATAGGCCTTGGGTGTTGTGCAAAGACCAGAAAAGGATCAGAGTGTTCTCATTATGGTTGTCATAAAAGATTAGAATGCCAAACCAAGGAATAAACAAGAAAGGATGTCACATAAGGAAAGGGAGAGGCACTTTCCCACCCCCTCAAAGATCCCAGGAAACCCAATAAGTCAAACAAATATATGACAGATGCAAACAGACTTGTTTCCACAAGTCTCCACCTGGTTCATCCTACCATGTCCAACCATGCTGTGCTTGGCCTGTTTCCTCCACTGACATAATAGTTTCTCCTCTTAGCACACTTTTCTCTAGGTGCATTCATTCTGTAAGGTGAAAGACACTATTCCGTTGCCTTTGTCTTTTGGATGGCTAGCACTACTTTTTTCTTTTGGATGGATTTAATTTTGCCATTCTATTATTTTGAGGGGCATCAGGGAAATAACGAGAGTTAGAATGTTGTCAGAACAAAAGGTGGTTTCTTCTGCTTGGTCCCTAAGGTTTCAGGGACTACCTGAACCATTAGATGTTTTGTCATTTATGTTTGATTTCCCTCTTTAGATTCTCTCTCTCTCTCTCTCTCTCTCTCCCTCTCTCTGCTTTTTGAGAGATTCTTTGTATTTCCTTAAAAATACAGGACAGAAATTGATCATGCCAGTCTGATTTGTCAATTTTATTTATCCATGAGAAGCTTAATAACTAGAATGTTGGGTGGCATTTTCATTGTTTAAGGGAATGATAATTGATCTGGCCAGCCTAAGTTACACCCACTCCAACTTCATCGTTGGGGTTGGGGGTGAGGAGTCATAGTAAGAACACAGACCAGGGGACAATGAATTGGTGTGTGTGTGTGTGTGTGTGTGTGTGTGTGTGTGTGCGTGCATGCACGTGCGTGCATGTGTGTATGTGCCTTGTGTAGTGAGAAGAGGCCACAGAGCTCAGGTTCACAGTTTAATATATTCCAAGTTGACTCACAAAAGAGAGGCCAGAACCCAATCCCCAGATGGTATTCAGGAGGGACTGTATTTCAATTTACATGACATCTCTGCAAGTAGATTATAAAATCCAAGAAGTATGTACTGTGGGCCAGTGACTCCTTTTTCTTGGAGTTTAACTGCAGTGAAGTCACCTATCTCTTTGAAATTGCCTGACACCATCTCTGACCGCTCTCCTGCTCATTCCCCTTCCCACACTCACTTCCTTTTTTGAACTTGAGTACCTCAAGGTAATATAATCCTCAGGGCCTCTGCAGAGGCCATTCCCTCTGCCAGCACACACTTCCCCAGACTTGTCCAAGGATCCTGCTATCACTTACTTAGGGTCTCTCTTCAAATGTCACCTAATTTACTGATATTGACTGAACACCAATTACAAAATAACACACATATTCTCTTTCCTTGATACTTACTCTTGTTCTCTCTATAGCAATGACACCATCTCATACAATATTAATATTTTAATTTTTTTTTCTGTTCTTTCTCCGTCACTGGATTATACTGGCTTTTGATTTTAAGGATCCTAGACTCATTGCTTACACATCACATGGAACTGGTTTGACACTCAATACATATTTCTTGAACGCATGAAAGATATATTTTTGAGAGAGAGAGTGTGTGTATGTGTGTGTGTGAATGGGGGGAGGAGAGAGAGCAAGGGAGAGAGAACATCAAGAAGACTCCATACCTAAAGCAGAGTTTGATGCAGAGCTCCATCCCAAAACCCTGAGATCATGACCTGGGCTGAAATCAAGAGTCAGATATTTAACCAACTGAGCTACCCAGGTGTCCCAAAAGATATTCTTAATAAAACAATAGAATGTGGTCCATATATACACTGTGGAGTATTATGCCTCCATCAGAAAGGATGAATACCCAACTTTTTTATCAACATGGACGGGACTGTAAGAGATTATGCTGAGTGAAATAAATCAAGCAGAAAGAGTCAATTATCATATGGTTTCACTTATTTGTGGAGCATAAGAAATAACACAGAAGACATGGGGAGATGGAGAGGAGAAGGGAGTTGAGGTAAATTGGAGGGGGAGATGAACCATGAGAGACCATGGACTCTGAAAAACAATCTGAGGGTTCTGAAGGGGCAGGGGGTGGGAGGTTGGGTGAGCCTGGTGGTGGGTATTATGGAGGGTGCGTATTGCAAGGAACACTGGGTGTGTTACAGAAACAATGAATTCTGGTACACTGAAAAGAAAAAAAAAACAGTACCTCTGTAGAGAATGGAGAAAAGGAGACCAAAATAAAACTAATCAGAGATGGAATGGGAGGGAATCTCTTCAAGGAAGACAATCCCTAAACAAGATACTGAAATTAACTTCTTGACTGCAATATAAAATGTAGCATTTTAAGTATGTTAGAAATGCTGTTCATGTGAAAATTAATAACACTTTTTCCTCTTTCTTGAAAAGGCAGTGCAACTACATGCAACCAAACAATGACACGATGTCAGAATTCCTTCTTCTGGGATTTTCAGAGGGATCAGAGCTGCAGACACTCATATTTGGGCTTTTTCTCTCCATGTACCTGATCACTGTGTTTGGGAATCTGCTCATCATCCTGGTTATTGCCTCTGACTCCCACCTCCACACCCCCATGTACTTCTTCCTTGCCAACTTGTCCTTTGTAGACATCTGTTTCACTTCCACCACTGTCCCAAAGATGCTGTGGGACATCCAGACTCAGAGCCAAGTCATAACCTATGCAGGCTGCATCACCCAGATATACTTTTTCATAATCTTCTCAGGGTTGGACATCTATCTTCTGGCCATGATGGCCTATGACAGGTTTGTGGCCATCTGCCAACCCTTGCACTACACAGTCATCATGAACCCCCAGCTCTGTGCATTGCTGGTTCTGGCATTCTGGATCAAGAGTGTCTTGCATTCCCTCTTACAAACTTCAATGGTGTTGCAGCTGTCCTTCTGTACAGAGGTGCAAATTCCCCACTTTTTCTGTGAACTCAATCAGATGATCCAACGTGCTTGTTCTGATACTTTTCTCAATAACGTGGTGATGTATTTTGCAGCTATGCTGCTTGGTGGTGCTCCTCTGGCTGGGGTCCTTTACTCTTACTCTAAGATAGTTTCCTGCATACATAAAATCTCATCAGCTGAGGGGAAGTACAAAGCAGTTTCCACCTGTGCATCTCACCTCTCAGTTGTCTCCTTAATTTATTGTACAGGCCTAGGAGTGTACCTTAGCTCTGCTGTTACCCAGAGCTCCCATGCAAGTGCAGTGGCCTCAGTGATGTACACAGTGGTCACACCCATGCTGAACCCCTCATCTATAGCCTGAGGAACAGAGACATAAAAAGAGTTCTGATTAGATTCTCTGGGATGACAGCTATCAAGGGGCCAGTTGTCCTGGAGATGAAGAATTTCCCTTAACTGCAGGCCTCAAAGCCTTAGAGTCAGAAGTTATGATTTTTAAAGCAAATTGTTGAAGTAGAACTTGCTTCTTTCATTTATTTCCTAGAATTTTAATTTTTCCAATTTCTAAGTATAACTTAGTTACACATTTTAATAAATATTTCCCATCCTCTGATATCCAACTGTTTTTCACTTCATTTTCTCCCTTTATTTCTTAATTTATTCCCAACATTTGGGTTTTTAAATTAAATTTTATTTTTTTAGTTCAATTAGCCAACATATAGTACATCATTAGTTTTTGGTGTAGTGTTCAATATCACTTGAATATAACACTCAGTGCTCATCACATCATGTACCCTCCTTAATACCCATCCCCCAGTTATCCCATCCCCTTACCTACCTCCCTTCCTGCAACCTTCAGTTTGTTTCCTGGAGTCAAAAGTTGCTCAAGGTGTCTCTGACTCTGATTTCTTCCCATTCAGTTCTCCCTCCTTCCCCTATGATCCTCTGCTACTCCTTCCATTCCACATATGAGTGAAACCACATGATAATAGTCTTTCTCTTACTGACTATTTCACTTAGCATAATACCCTTTAGTTCCATCCACAAAATGTAAACGGCAGATATTCTCTTTTCTGATGGCTGAGTAATATGACATTGTATATATGACCCACATATTTATCCATTCATCTATTGAAGGATAACTTGGCCCCTTCCACAGTTTGGCTATTGTGGATATTACTGCTATGAACATTGGAGTTCAGGTGCCCCATCTTTTCACTACATCTGTTGTCTTTGTGGCAAATACCCAGTAGTGCAATTACTGGGTTGTGAGGTAACTCTATTTTCAACTTCTGGAGGAAGCTCCATACTGTTTTCCAGAGTCATTGTACCAGCTTGCATTCCCACCAACAGTGTAAGAGGGTCCTCCTTCTCCACATTCTCACTGACATTTATTTCCTTCTATGTTAATTTTAGCCATTCTAACTGTTGTAAGGTGGAATCTCATTGTGCTTTTGATTTGTATTTGCCTGATGATAAGTGATGTGGACCATTTTCTCATGAGTCTGTTGGCCATTGTATGCCTTATTTAGAGATGTGTCTATTTATGTCTTCTAACCATTTCTAAATAAGAACCCCTAGAAATTTTATTGTATTGAAATTTAATTAACTAATAAAGAGTGTATCATTTCTGAGGTAGAGTTCAGTTATTCATCAGTTGCATATAACACACAGTGCTCATTGCATCACAGGCCCTCCTTAATGCCCATCACCCAGTTACCCCATCCCCCCACTCACATCCCCTCCAGCAACTCTCAGTTTGTTTCCTGCAGTTAAGAGTCTCAATGTTTTCTCTCTCTCTCTCTCTCTCTGATTTCATTTATTTTATTTTCCTTCCCTTTCCCTATATTGTTCTGTTTTGTTTCTTATATTCTTAAATTCTACATGTGAATGAAATCATACTATACTTGTCATTCTCTGATTGACTTATTTTACCTAGAAAAATACTCTCCAGTTTCCACATCATTGCAAGTGGTAAGATTTCATTTTTTCATGGCTGAGTAATATTTATATATATATATATATATATATATATATATATATATATATATATATATATATGTGTGTGTGTGTGTGTGTGTGTGCGTGTGTGTGTGTGTGTGTGTGTGTATACACACACACCATATCTTTATCCATATATCTGTCCATGTACACTTGAGCTCTTTCCATAGTTTGGCTATTATGGACATTGCTGCTATAAACACTGGGGGGGGGGGTCGGTGCCCCTTCAAATCATTATGTTTGTATCCTTTGGGTGAATGCCTAGAAGTGCAACCTTTGATATGAAAAAAATAGAAGTACCCATTTATCTCATGGAACTGCTTGGATTTCCTAAGATTCATTTCTTCCTAAAGGACAAAAATCACTGCACAAATATGTTTTTAGTTTTACTAAAAGAATAGTCACATGTTACCATCAAAATAGAAAAAATTCCATTTGACAACTAGGCCATTTATTTACTGTTGTTATGTTATGTTACATTACAATATGTTACGTTATGTTACATTATGTTATGTAATGTTATTATAAGTCTGAGACCACAGTTTATCAATTTGGGTCTGTCATTTATGTATGTCCCTACATTCACTGCTCTTCCTCATAAGGATATTAATGTGTTTTATAAGAGTTTGTGGGTTTTATTCTCCTAAATAGAATCCTGTTCTCTGCTCAGTCCATATGTCTCATTGTTTACATTAGTCACCGGCAGACCTGATTGTCAAACACATATCTACCAATGGAGTCTACATGGAAAGAGATACTTGAATACATGGAATTTCTTTTTTAAGATTTGTTTGTTTGTTTGTTTGTTTCAGAGAGAAAGAACAGAGCAAGAGGAGCAGAGGAAGAGGAGAAAATCTCAAGCAGACTAAAGACTGAGCTTGGAACTCCATGCAGGTCTTGATCTCACCACCACAAGATCATGACCTGAGATGAAACAAAAAGTCAAGATCTTAAGGGAAGGGCTCTGAGCTTTTCCCCATTGAGAATATTTCGTATGGGTTTTTAATAGATGAATTTTATGAAATTGGGGAATATTTCCTCTAATCCAATACTCTAAAGTTTTATTCAGGAAGGGATGCTGTATTTTGTCAAATTATTTCTCTACATCAGTTGAGAGGACCATGTAGTTCCCGACTCTTCTCTAACTAATTTTGTTCTATCACATTGATTGATTTGCAACTGCTGAACCATGATTGCATCCCAGAGAAAAATTCCATCTTGTAGTAGTGGATAATCTATTCTTTTTTAATTTTTTATTTTTTAATTACTTTTCAGTGTACTAGAATTCAGTATTTATGCACAACAACCAGTGTTCCATGCAATACGTGCCCTCCATAATACCCAACACCAGACTCGCCCAACCTCCCAACCCTCACCCATTCAAAACCCTCAGATGGCTTTTCAGAGTACATAGTCTCTCATGGTTCATCTCCCCCTCCAACTTCCCTCAACTCCCTTCTCCTCTCCATCGCCCCATGTCCTCCCTGTTATCTTTTATGATCCACAAATAAGTGAAACCATATGAAAATTGATTCTCTCTGCTTGACTTATTTCACTCAGCATAATCTCTTCCAGTCCCGTCCATGTAGCTACAAAAGTTGGGTATTCATCTTTTCTGATGGAGGCATAATAATCCATAGTGTATATGGACCACATCTTCCTTATCCATTCGTCTGTTGAAGGGCATCTTGGTTCCTTCCACAGTTTGGCGACTGTGGTTGTTGCTTCTATGAACATTGGAGTACCTACAGCCCTTCTTTTCACTACATCTGTATATTTGGGGTGAATACCCAGTAGTGCAAATGAAAGTCATAGGGAAGCTCTATTTTTAATTTCTTAAGTAATCTCCACACTGTTCTCCAAATTGGCTGCACCAACTTGTATTCCCACCAAGAGTGCAAGAGGGTTCCTCTTTCTCCACATCCCCTCCAACACAAGTTGTTTCCTGTCTTGCTAATTTTGGCCATTCTAACTGGTGTAAGCTGTTATCTCAATGTGATTTCAATTTGAATGTCCCTGACGGTTAGTGATGATGACCATTTTTTCATGTGTCTGATAGCTATTTGTATGTCCTCATTGGAGAATTGTCTGTTCATGTCTTCTGCCTACTTTTTGACGTGATTATCTGTTTTGTGTGTGTTGAGTTTGGGAGTTCTTTATAGATCCTGGATATCAGCCTTTTGTCTGAACTGTCACTTCCAAATATCTTCTCCCATTCCGTGGGTTGCCTCTTTGTTTTGTTGACTGTTTCCTTTCCTGTGCAGAAGCTTTTGATCTTGATGAAGTCCCAAAAGTTCATTTTCATTTTTGTTTCCTTTGCCTTTGGATATATATATTGAAATAAGTTGCTGTGGCTTATGTCGAAGAGGTTACTGCCTATGTTCTCCTCTCTGATTCTGATGGATTCCTGCCTCACATTGATGTCTTTTATCGATTTCGAGTTTATCTTTGTGTATGGTGTAAGAGAATGGTCGAGTTTCATTCTTCTACATATAGCTGTCCAATTTTCTCAGCACCGTTTATTGGAGAGACTTTTTTCCACTGTATCTTTTTTCATGCTTTGTCAAAGATTATTTGACCATAGAGTTGAAGGTCCATATCTGGGCTCTCTACTCTGTTCCACTGGTCTATGTGTCTGTTTTTCTCCCAGTACCATGCTGTCTTGGTGATCACAGCTTTGTAGTAAAGGTTGAAATCAGGCTAGGTGAGGCCACAGTTTCGTTTTTGTTTTTCAATATTTCCTTAGCAATTTGGGGTCTCTTCTGATTCCATACAAATTTTAGGATTATTTGCTCTAGCTCTTTGAAAAATACCGGTGGGGGTTGCCTGGGTGGCTCAGTGGGTTAAAGCCTCTGCCTTCAGCTCAGGGCATGATCTCAAGGTCCTGGGATTGAGTCCCGCATCGGGCTCTCTGCTAGGCAGGGAGCCTGCTTCCTCCTCTCTCTCTCTCTCTCTCTCTCTGCCTGCCTCTCTGCCTACTTGTGATCTCTCTCTGTCAAATAAATAAATATTTTTTAAAAAGAACAAAAAAATAATGGTGGAATTTTTATCAGAATAGCATTAAAAGTATAGATTGCTCTAGGTAACACAATAAAATACACATTTTTCCGATCCAAGAGCATGGAATGGTCTTCCATCTTTTTGTGTCTCCTTCAATTCTTTCATGAGTCTTCTGTAGTTCCTTGAGTACAGATCCTTTACCTCTTTGGTTAGGTTTATTCCCAAGTATCTTATGGTTCTTGGTGCTATAGTAAATGGAATCGATTATCTAATTTCCCTTTCGGTACTTTCATTGTTAGTGTATAAGAAAGCCACTGTTTTCTGTACATTGACTTTATATCCTGCCACGTTACACGAATTGCTGTATGAGTTCTAGTAGTTTGGGGGTGGAGTCTTTTGGGTTTCCATATAGAGTATCATGTCATCTGCGAAGAGAGAGAGAGTTTGACTTCTTCCTTGCCAATTTGGATACCATTTATTTCTCTTTGTTGTCTGATTGCTATTGCTAGGACTTCTAATACTATGTTGAACAGGAGTGGTGAGAGTGGGCATCCTTGTCGTGTTCCTGATCTCAACGGGAAGGCTGTGAGCTTCTTCCCATTGAGGATAATGTTTGCTGTGGGTCTTTCATAGGTAGATTTTATGAAGTTCAGGAATGTTCCCTCTACCCCTATACTTTGAAGTGTTTTAATCAGGAACAGATGCTGGATTTTGTCAAATGCTTTTTCTGCATCAATTGAGAGGACCATGTGGTTCTTCTCTCTTCTCTTATTGATTTGTTCTATAACATTGATTGATTTGCAGATGTTGAACCATCCTTGAAACCCAAGGATGAATCCCATGTGGTCATGGTGGATAATCTTTTTAATGTGCTGTTGGATCCTATTTTCTAAGATCTTGTTGAGAATCTTAGCATCTATATTCATCTGGGATATTGGTCTGAAATTCTCCTTTTTGGTGTGGTCTTTGCCTGGTTTGGGGATTGGGGTAATGTTGGCTTCACTAAAAGACTCTGGAAGTTTTCCTTTTGCTTCGATTTTTTGAAACAGCTTCAGGAGAATAGGTGTTATTTCTTCTTTGAAAGTTTGGGAGTATTCCCCAGGGAATCCGTGAGGTCCTGGGGTCTCGTTTTTGGGGGAGGTTATTGATCACTACTTCAATCTCGTTACTAGATATCTCTCTATTCAGGTTGTCAATTTCTTCCTGGTTCAATTTTGGAAGTTTATAGTTTTTCCGGAATGCATCCATTTCATCTACGTTGCTTAACTTATTGGCATATAACTGTTGATAATGATTTCTAATGATTTTTTCTATTTCCTTGGTGTTAGTTGTGATCTCTCCCTTTTCACTCATAATTTTATAATCCAGGCCTTGTCTCTTTTCTTTGGATTAGTTTGACCAATGGTTGATCGATCTTATTGATTCTTTAAAAAAAAAACAGGTTCTAGCTTCATTGATGCGTTCTACTATATCTCTAGTTTCTATCTCATTGATCTTGCATTCCCACCAAGATCTCTAACTCTATATCTCTTTCAAAAAAACAGGTTCTAGTTTCATTGATGCATTCTACTATATCTCTAGAGTCTATCTCATTGATCTTGCATTCCCACTACCTCTGCTCTAATCTTGATCATTTCCCTTCTTGTGTGTGGAGTTGGCTTAATTTGTTGTTGATTTTCCAGTTCTTTAACGTGTAGAGACAGCTGGTGTATTCTGGATTTTTCAATTTTTTTGAGGGACGCTTGGTTGGCTATGCATTTCCCCCTTAGGACCTGCCTTGCTGTATCCCATAGGTTTTGGACTGAAGTGTCTTCATTCTCATTGGTTTCCATAAATTTTTTAAGTTATTTTTTGATCTCCTTGTTGATCCAAGCATTCTTAAGCAAGGTGGTCTTAAGCTTCCAGGTGTTTGATTTCCTTCCAAACTTTTCCTTGTCGTTGAGCTCCAGTTTCAAAGCATTGTGATCTGAGAATATGCAGGGAATAATCTCAATCTTTTGGTATCAGTTGAGCCCTGATTTGTGACCCAGTATGTGATCTATTCTGGAGAAGGTTCTGTGTGCACTCGAGAAGAATGAATATTCTGTTGTTTTAGGGTGGAATGTTCTGTATATATCTATGAGGTCCATCTGGTCCAATGTGTCATTCAATGCTTTTGTTTCTTTATTGATTTTCTGCATGGAAGATCTGTCTATTACTGAGAGAGGCGTGTTAAGATCTCCTACTATCAAGGTATTCATATCAATATGACTCTTTATCTTGATTAACAGTTTTCTTATGTAATTGGCTGCTCCCATATTGGGGACATAAATATTTACAATTGTTAGATCTTCTTGGTGGATAGTCCCTTTAAGAATTCTGTAGTGTCCTTCTGTATCTCTGACTACAGTCTTTAGTTTAAAATCTAATTTATGTGATATGAGAATCGCTACCCCAGCCTTCTTTTGAGGTCCATTGGCATAAAAGATGCTTCTCCATCCCTTCACTTTCGGTCTGGATAATCTTGGGGGGAGACCGTTCTGCCTCTAGTACATGAACGCTGGTTCCATTCACAAGATTGGGGAAAATTTCATTTCATTGGGAAAATTTGTTCAACTATATCTTCTAGTCTTCTTTCTTTCTTCTCCCCCTCGGGGATTCCAATAATTCTGAAGTTGGAACATTTCATGGAGTCATTTATTTCCCTAATTCTGTTTTCATGGCTTTTAAGCTGTTTGTTCCTAGCTTCCTCCTGATCCTTTTTCTCTATCTGTTTGTCCTCCAGATCACTAATTCTATCTTCTGCCTGAGTTACCCTAGCTTTTAGAGAATTTAGATTAGACTGGATCTCATTGAGAACATTGTGAACATCATCCCTGGTGGCTTTCACTTCTGCCCTAATCAATTCTCTTTTGTCACCCATGGCTTTCTCCAACCTAGCTATTGTCTGGATGATTGTCCATATCCAATACCTCTGATGCAGAAGTCCTAGTCTCTGAATTTTTCTTCTGTTGGGCATTCCTCCTCCTAGTCATTTTGCTGAGAGAGAGCTGAATGGATGTGCAGCTGAATGTATTGACCATGGAGCAGGCAAGGTGCACCCTGGAATGTTTTGAGCAATCAAGAATCCCCACCCAAAGAAAGGAAAAAGAGAGAGAGAGAGAGAGAGAGAGAGAGAGAGAGAGAAGTAAGATAAAATAAAAGAGAAGGCCCAGCCCAAATGGGCCCCAAGATAAGATTTATGAAGTATACAAACAAAAACAGACAAACAAAAAGACTGACAAAAGTAGAAGACAAGAGAAAAATAAATAAATAAATAAATAATGAAAAAAAGAAACTCATCATAAAGAACCCCAAGTATAAGATTTATATACTACCAGAACAAAAACAAATACAACAAAACACTGGCAGAAGGAAAAGATTGTAGAATTGTTATGAATTATCAGTGTGGGCGAGGAAGGTTATTTTGATTCTTCCTGGATGTATATTGATATCTTTGTTAAAGGACTCAACTTTCCTAATATAAAGGGGGATTAAAAACTGGTTTACCTATAGGGTAAACCTTATATAGGGTAAACCCATTGATTGGGGAAAGGGGATTACCTTGAAGATATCTTTATATGAATATTAAAAAAAAGAATAAACTAAACTAAAATAATTTTTTTGCTTTTTTCCCCTTTATTTCTTTTTTAAATTTTTTTATTTCTTTTCAGCATAACAGAATTCATAGTTTTACACCACACCCAGTGCTCCATGCAATGCGTGCCCTCCACAATACCCACCACCAGGCTCCCCCAACTTCCCACCCCCCGCCCTTTCAAAACCCTCAGGTTATTTTTCAGAGTCCATAGTCTCTCATGGTTCATCTCCCCCCCAATTTCCCTCAACTCCCTTCTCCTCTCCATCTCCCCATGTCCTCCATGTTATTTGTTATGCTCCGCAAATAAGTGAAACCATACGATAATTGACTGTCTCTGCTTGACTTATTTCACTCAGCATAATCACTTCCAGTCCCGTCCATGTTGCTACAAAAGTCGGGTATTCATCCTTTCTGATGGAGACATAATACTCCATAGTGTATATGGACCACATCTTCTTTATCCATTCGTCCGTTGAAGGGCATCTTGGTTCTTTCCACAGTTTGGCGACCGTGGCCATTGCTGCTATAAACATTGGGGTACAGATGGCCCTTCTTTTCACCACATCTGTATCTTTGGGGTAAATACCCAGTAGCGCAATTGCAGGGTCATAGGGAAGCTC